>PVIR01038764.1:0-14350 GCA_004026965.1 Petromus typicus | reverse complement strand
GGTGAGAAGCCCTGAGTTCAATCCCTGGTACCAAAAAACAAAACAAAGCATTCCAGGCACAGTGTCAGCTTTACTTTTGAACATTTTGTTGAGAAACTTAACAAAATGAGACAATAAATATGATACTACAGATATAGCTCTTTCAATGTTAAAAATAACTACTAATACTTTGTCTTGATCTTTTGGGTTAAATCTTTTCAAAGATTGAGCATGCGAGAAGTATTTTTCTTTCATCGGTTTTTGTCACATTAGAAATAGTCTTGCTTAGTAGCTCTTCAAGTTCATTACTTTGAAGACAGCCATTCATAAGTTAACTATTATCATTATGTTAATAACACATGTGAGTACCAACAGGCCAACTGAGTCAGGTAGCTTTAAGATCTGTAAATAATACTGAAAACATTCACTTAATCACAGCGGCGACAGCACTCTAAATAGTACTTGTACACCAAATTAGTTCTGACCTTAAAATAGCCAAATCTAAATCGGTACATCTTTTTAACCCCTTTAAAAGTAGATAATAAATGTGGCTGACAGTTTTGAGTAGATGCATTACTGAAATGGTTGTTTGGAAATAATCTAGAAGAAAATAAGGATATTAATTATGAGTTACTGGAGAAATACCTAATGCTTGTGCTGAATTAGAAGTGTATGTGTTCAATCAGGCAGAATTAGAAAAAAGCTGTGTGTTATAATCTTTCTCACATCCTGAATGAATTCTGGTGGAGGATTACTGCCATATGCCATATAAAATTGTTGCAATTTTGTCAAATGGTCTTCTGTATTAGTCTTTGAGATATTTGAGGGCTGGAATTTTCCATTGAAAGACTCAGCTTCAAACTAACAATTTCCAGAATTTACTGCAGTCAACAATCATTTATTAATCGCTGACTGAGCCAAGCTCCCTCCCAAGTTCTAGGAATTTATAAATTAATAATGCATTATTCTTTTATTTTCATTTGTGTGTGTGTAGTGCTGGGGATTAAACCCAGGGCCTCGTACATACTAGACCAGCACTCTACTACTATGCCATAGTCCTAACTTTCAAGCTCTAAATCCAAAATAATGTACAGGTGGGCTGGGGAGTTAGTTCAGTGGTTCCGGCGCCTGTCTTGCAAGTGCAAGGACCCGGGTTTGATCCCTGGTAACCACATACCATACTGGGCGTGGAGACTCACGCCCAGCAGCAACCAGTACCACATGTCACAGTGCCGGGCGTGGTGGCTAACGCCTGTCATCCCAGCACTCGGGGGGGCAGAGGCAGGAGGATTGCTGTGATGTGAGTTTGAGACTGAGCTCAGGGCCAGCCTGAACCACAAAGTGAGACCCTGTCTCAAAAAAAATAAAATAAATAAAATAAAATAATGTAGAGGGAAAATAATAAGCTACTGTAGAAGCAACACTGGTGACACATGCTTGTTATACATCAAAATTCTAGGAGGCTGAGGTAGGAGGATTACAAGTTCAAGCCCAGCCTGAGCAAGTTGGTCAGACTTCATCTCCAGCGTGTAAAAAGGACTGGGGATGTAGCTCAGTAAGAAAATCCGGGGTCCAACCTCTAGTACCATAGAATAACAAACAAAACATAATTATAGTTGTGTGATCTGGAGAAATGGAAGGGCTAGTGATCATCAGATTGTCTAGAACCTAGAAGCTAATGTCCAAACTGTTTGAAATGATAACTTAATAGGGTGAACAAGTGCCAAGCACAGCAGCACACAGCTATAATATAGTTATTAGGGAACCAATGCAAGAGAACTGCAAGTTACTTCAGCCCTGTCTCAAGAGTTGTCTTAAAAAGAGTTGGGATGTATCTCAGTGAAATGAGCATCTTTTAATCGAATCCTTAGTATGGAGTTTGGGGAGGACCATTCTAGATGGGCAAATTCACATGATCTATCAGGGAGGAAGTATGGCACCAAGACCTATATAGTTAAGAGACATGGGCTAGTACCTAACCATGGAGAGTTTTTGGTGCTGTTAAAATGTTGAGATTGCATGTGGAAAACAGGATTTCCAAAATTCACTTAATTCAGTGATTTAAGGGTATTTATAAATATTGCAGACCCTATATAATCTCTCTGTACTTCTAGAGAATTTCACTTCTTTTGCCCTTATTGACTCTAAGGTAGCTGTTAAAAATTAAGCAAGAGGGGGCCGGGGATTTAGCTCAGTGGTTCCGGTGCCTGCCTTGCAGTGGAAGGGCCCGGATTTGATCCCCGGTAATCGTATACAATAATGCTGGGCATGGAGACTCACGCCTACCAGCAATCAGAACCACATACCACAGTGCCAAGCTTGGTGGCTCACACCTGTAATCCCTGTACTCGCTCACGCCTGGAATGACTCAGGAGGCAGAAGCAGGAGGTTTGCTGTGACCTCAAGGCTGAGCTCAGTGTCTTTAAAAAAAAAAATTACACAAGGAGGCTAGGATTAAGTATCTCCCTTCCATCTCATATAACCCTTTATTTTTATATTATTTCATATTATCACTATTTGAAAATTGGGACCTAATAACTGAGCAGGAATTTAGGAGTATCAGAGGAGAGAACAAAAGGGAAAGAGGAGAGATATAAAGACTGAATAATTAAAATGGCAAATGACTGAGACCAAGTAAGTCTCAGCATTGTGCATCTAAGACTAATCATTTTGAAGTCTCTATTAATCTATTTGTAGTTTCACTGAGAAAGACCCCGAAGGCCCAAAGTAAGACTGGATTAAGAGCTTCCTATTATATTAGACTTGGTTGTAGGGTTTTGTTTTTGTTATTATTTATTTCTTTTTGGCACTGTGATTCAAACTCAGGAATTATGCTTGTGCTGCTGAGGTACATCCCCAACCCTCATTCTTGTATTTATTTATTTTTGAGACAGGGTCTCTCTTTGTAGTTCAGGCTGGCCCTGAGCTCTTTATGTAGCCCCGGCAAGCTTCGAACTCACAGCAATCCTGCTTCTGCCTCCTGAGTGCTGGGATTACAGGCATGAGCCCTGCCTGGCCTCATTCTTATTTTTATTAATGGTGAGTACATAATGTGTTCTGGAGAATCAGTATGAAGGAAAATAATATTACAGGAGACATTAATTTCCTCTAGATCCTTGTACATATGTGATAAAATTAATGTTAATACATTTTAACTTACCCACGGGAATTTCAAATGCATATGAACTCTACATGTTTACAATAAAAAGAGTAATCCTGTAAGGTATGAACTATTCACTTCTGCTAATTTCGCCAGCCTACAATGAAAAAAGATCTGGACTGAATGATCTGTTTCCTAAAAAGGATGAAAGAGGTAAAATATGTTACTGTTTAGTAGACTGTCACAAGCACATGAGTTTCTGCATTCTACTTGAAATGCCATTGATAACTAAGAGAAATACAGGCTCCAGTATGTTCTTTAAGTACTACATATTGTTTTCCATAGTACATTTTCTGGGCAAAATTCTTTTTACCACTGATTTTCTGTGCTGATTAACATGCTGTGCCAAATCAGGCTCTTCTGCACTGTTGCCAGTTCATGTTTTTTTCACGACTGTTCTCTACTCTGCTGGGACAGATATAAAATTCTAGCTTAAAAATCTTAATTAAAAAGGCATGTCAGAGATTACATTGGAAGATTTCTCTGGACAGTAATGTGTAAGGCCTGCTAGTCAGATTTAGTGCTCAGGCTTTTTGCTGTCAAGTTACTGCCTGAGGTTGGTAAGTTTCACAAATGCAGGATTCCTCTGAAACTCTAATTTAATGAATGTCATTTTAACCACTAACCCCATGGAGAACTCAGTTATTTCTACACAACCGAAAACTGGTGTTCGTAGCGATTACATCTTCATCCTAGTCAGCCCAGTAAAGCTCTCTCCTTTCCTGAATACTTTCTTTGCTTTACCTTGTCTAACAAAGTGTGCCGCCCCACCCCTGCAAAGATACCAGGGATCCCCGCCAACTGCCTGGAGTCGCAGCTGGCTTACGTGCAGCCCCGGCGGCAGGAGTGCACGAACCCGGCAAGCCCTCCAGGTTCCATAAGCTCTCCCTGGGCTTGGTCTGGTCCGCGAACCGTCTGGGCGAACAGGTGATGAGAGCACCAGACCCTCAGTAGGCCCCGGTGTTCGGTGATGTGCGTAAAGGACCGACCTCTTTTCCTCTGGGGTCGGTCCAAATTCGGCGGAGTCTCTGTAGCCCGGACCTACTCGTTGTACCAAGGAAGGTCAAGCTCACCTTGGAGAGGTCCGCTCCCAGACGGCAACTAGTATCACAAGAGGCAAGGACAGCAAAAACCTCCGCGGGTCAGGAGAGGACAGCCAGACCCGACGTAACCGAAGGCGGAGCCGCCCCTTTTCCGGCGTCCCGCCACTTCCGGACCTGCGCAGACGCCTCCGCAGCCGCCCCAGGAGCCTAGCTGCCCCTCCCCCGCCGGCCGTTTCCCGACATGCTCTTCGGAGGAAGAGACGGAGTCGACAATAACAAACCCAGCCGCGGTCGTGTCCGCGGCCCTGCTGAGCCTTCGGTGTTGCCTCGGGGTCCCCTAGTGGCCCGGGCCCCTCGGCTCTGACCGGCCGTGGCCTCTGACTCCCGGCCTCTTATTAAGAGCCGAGGGGCCTGACCGTATCCTGCATCCCGACCCCTCCTTTCTACCTGGAGTTCGGGGCCGCGGCTGGCGCACCGGCGCCCGGACGCCGGCAGTTGTGTCGGTTGGCGGTGCCGAATGGGCGGTTGGTAGCCGCCGCCAAACACTAGGCGGCGGCGGAAGATGGTGCCGGGGGCCGCCGGCTGTGCTGCTGCCGCCGGCGGAGGAGGAGGCGCTGCCGGGTAGGTGCCGCCGCCGCCCGCGTCCCCTTCCCCCATCTGGGGACCTCGGCCGCGCCGGAGCGGCGGGCCAGAGTGCCGGGTCCCGGCCCGGGCGCAGGTGTCTGCTGCTGGCTTCTCTCTTCTGGCCCTGGCAGGTGCTGCCTCGCGCTTGTCAGCCCCAACCGAGACAAAAGCGGCTCAAGCTGTTGCCCCTACTGGACTGCCCGGGGTGTGTATTTGCCTGTAGCTTCCTGGCGGGGTTACGGGTCCCTCGGAGCGGGTCGGCGCCAGGCGGGATCGTGGAAGCGATCGCGAGCCAGAGACCGAACCCGCCGGGCGCAGCGTTACTTGTGGTCACGGCTGCCAGGGCGCAGCCCTTATGGTGTGTTGGGCTCCAGAAATCCGAGAGTAGGGTTGGGCCGAGACTGAACGAAGCGCAGAGTGGGAGGACCCTGGAGATGATGTCTTTGTCCCGACCCCAGAGTGTGAAGATCGGTGTAAAGTTACTCCTAGGAATGACTCAGCCTCCGCCCGCCCCGCTGATGGATTTGGGATGGGGTGTGCATGCGGATTTCACAACTTCCTTGGTGGAAACAAAAATACCTTAACCAGCAGGCGAAATGATAGCTTCTGAGTGGAGTGTCTCTGTAGTTTTTAACACTCGTTGGTGGACGGTCTCTGTGTTCCCTGTTTATGGTTTCGTAATCTAGGCATTTTTGCCTGTGACTCCTTAAAGTGTGATCATACCATTAAGTGGTATAGGCCCAGGTGTCAAGAAATACTAATGTGTTGCTCACTGTTGATAAAGTCACTGCGAGACATTCAGCTACATGGGAATGTTTTCAATTCGGCTAACAAAATACTGTGGTTTAGGGGTTTTTGTGTTGATGGAGATTTCCCTCATTTGAAGTTTGGAAAGCTAGCACTTTAGAAGACTCTGAAGTGTGTGTTTGATCAAGAGTGTTATGTATTTTCATAGGTGATACAAAGGGGGACCTTCTACTTGGTCAGGTATTTCTGAGAAGCAAAGGGACTTATAAAGGGGGTGGACGCTTTTGGTTTTTGGCATATTTGGCACATATTTGTGATTCAGGGATATAACCCGATCCTTTGTGCTTCCCAGGTAGGTGTGGTACCACTTAAGCTAAATCCTGGCCCTGGCATGTTTGATATATAAATGTATCATTGCTGCAGATGGAAATATTTTTTCTTTTTGTATTTAGTGTTGTAATGGAATATAGTCTGAGTGAACATACTTTTTCAGTGAGATTCATGTTTTTTTTTGGAGTATTTACAGTTTCGTTCAAAACCTAGAATTATGTCATAGATTCTTCAGGCACATTATTTTTGATGATAAATTCTGTTGAAGAAAATTGAATATGAATTAGGCCACATTTTAAAATTCATATTATCTACCTTGAATATTTCATGTTAATCAAATTGTAATACTAATGAACCTAATTCTGTTTCTGTTTGTCAGGCCTTCGCTGTCAAACACTAGGACAGTGTGCATAGCAACCCCTGCATTCCCAGCACACTGGGAAACTCACACAGGTGCATCTTGGGTAGGAGCTCAGCCTGGGCATTTTAACAAGACTCTCAAAAGGTTGGCATGTTTGGTGCAGAGGCAGGCCCTGGGTTCATAGAGAGTGTCTGAGTACTTTCCACCCCTGGAAAAAAAGGATGCATAGCAGATTGACTTAGTAAATTAAATTCATAAAGGGCAAAAGAGCAAAGGACGCAGGACTTCTGATTTGTTTGATTTCTGTGCTGGAGATAGAATCCAGGGTCTTCCATATTCTAGGCAAGCACTTAACCACTGAGGCACATCTCAAGCTTCATGACCTTTTATTTTTGAAAGCCGGTTATAACTTTGAAAGCTTTTATTTGACCTCTCATTTAGGGATCATCTTTAAATTTCATTCAACTTTGTCATTTATTTAAGGACCAATATGCTTTACTGTGCAGATGCATATCACTCGATTTTTTTCTTTTTTTAAAGAAAAACGAGTCTATGGGGCCGGGGATATAGCTCAGTGGTTCCGGCGCCTGTCTTGCAAGCGCACGGACCCGGGTTCGATCCCCGGTAACCACATAACAATACTGGGCATGGAGACTCAACACAGCAGCAACCAGTACCACATACCACAGTGCCGGGCGTGGTGGCTCACGCCTGTAATCCCAGCACTCGGGAGGCAGAGGCAGGAGGATTGCTGTGATGTGAGTTGGAGGCTGAGTTCAGGGCCAGCCTGAACCACAAAGCGAGACCCTGTCTCAAAAAACCTTAAAAAAAAAAAAAAAAAGAAAAACCAGTCTTAACAAAATATTCTCATTCGGGTAATTATATTCTCTAATGCCATTTACACTTTCTTTTGTAGTCAGTAGTGGCCCAACTAATTTAGTGAAAATCTAGCAATTCTGGGCCAGGGATATAGCTCAGTGGTGCCATGCCTGCCTGGCAAGCACAGGGTCCTGAATTCTATCCCCAGTACCACAAAAAAAAAAAAGAAAGAAAGGAAAGAAAAGAAGATCTGGCAACCCCTGTCTGTATTTATGATTCTTATGATTAACCCAGACCATTGACTGGTTAACTGAGGAATACAAAAAATTTTAAGAAGTTTTTGCTTTTAAAAAGAAGGAAAATGAGCGTCATGTATAAGAACAGCTACATTATTATTGGAAATCGGTATGAAGGAATTTGAGCTTTTATAGGGCAAAGAGCATTTTGGGAAAAAAATATGGCATGACATGGGTTTGAGACCCTGTCTCAAAATAAAAAAGGCCAGAGATGTAGCTTGGTGATAGTGTTTGTTAAACATGTATGAGGATTTGGGTTCAGTCCCCATTCTGCAAAAATAAAACCAAACAATGGGCTAGTGGTGGTGAACCTGTGCCATGTGTGCAGCAGTGGGCCATTTGTATCAAAGCTGTAAAAGGTTGGTCATCACTGTCCTAGGGCGCTTTAGAGTTTTGACAGGTATTCATTGTGTGCTTATTTGTCCTGCTTTAGAAGCTAGGACTTGGAGTGGGTGGGTGGAGAGAAAAACATGATAATGCTAAGGAGAAAAAGCCGAGGGGGGGGGATACAAAATACCTCAGAGCTGGGGAGAGGTTGAAACTTTACAAAAGACCCCAGAGGAAAGCCTCACTAAATGATTTTTGAATAAAGACTTGAGACAGCTAGGGGAGCTAGGTACTTAGCTATCTGACAAAAATACATTTTTGTACAAAAGGAACAGTAAATGCAAGGGCTCTCAGGAGAAAGAGATTACTGAAAATTGACTAGCATGTAGGGGAGAATAGCAGGAGATGCTCCATAGATATTTGGGATTTATTGGTCATAGTAAAGAAACTGTAAAGGACTCTAGCCCTACATGTGTAAAGGCACAGAGATGTGTTCCAGAGAAAGCACTTGTAGCTCAGAAGCACTTGGAGCCTGAAGTTTTACTTGAACCCCTCACATGAGGTGACTGCCATACTGTTAACTTTAGCAATGTGCTAGTGAAGTACAGGGACTAAAGTATTTAGCTGTGTGTGCACATATTTATGTGTCTAGCAAATGATGAACCATTGGAGATTTTTCTCTTCTTTTGATACTGGGGGTCGAACTTAGGACTTTGTACTTTCCAGGCATATGCGGAATCACTCAGCTATATCCCTGGCTAGATTGGTTTGTGAAGTGCTAAGTTGAAGAGTTTTTTCAGTTATTCTCTTAAAAAAAGAATATAAAGCTGATTTACCACATTTCTGACTCTTTCATTATTGTGGACCTAGGCAACCTAATTTACCTGTAAGTGGAACTCCTGATGTCCAGGGTCCAAAGGGCCTGGTGTTTCCTTCCATTCTTCTATAAAATTAAGGTTCTGATGAGTCTGTTTTTGTCCAGTGCATGCAGTACATAAGTGACCACAAGCATTTATTCTTTTCATTGGTTAATTTCTGCTTTCACAATGTGAATGCCCTGAGGATTGGGGAATGCCACTTTTCACACCCATGGTTTTGTTCTTTTCAGTTCTCATACTTCATTGACTTGTTATTAAACAGAGAGTTCAAATAACTGTTACTCATTTTCACTTTTGTTATTGTATTTTTTTTTTTTTTCTAGTACTGAGATTGAGCTTAGGGCTATAGCACTGAGGTATCTTCCCAGCCCTTTAAAATTAATTAATTAATTAATTTAGCAGTACCTGAGATTGAATTCAGGACCTTGTACCTGCCAGGCAGGTATGGCACCACTAAGCTATATACCCAGCCATCTTTTTATTTATTTTTTTTTAATCTTAAGGTAGGGTCCCACTAAGTCTTACCAAGCACAAACTAACTCTTGATCCTCCATCTCAGCCTTCTAGTGCTGGGATTACAAGTGTGTGCTGACATGCTTTGCTTATTACTAATGCTTTTCATCAGTCTTCCACATATTAATTGGTCAGTAACTAGCCAGGATATCTTGAAATATTAATCTTTTCAGTACCATACTAATGATATTTCCATGGCCTTTGGTAAGTTTTCACTACAGATGTAAAATGAATGTATGTTTTTCTGATAGCTGTATGCTTGCAGAAAATTTCACAGAATTAATTCAATACTTATACAATTTTAATTTAATGTTTAGTATACATTGTAAGGTAAAAACATACAATTAAATTTTTTTCACCAAGTCATGCATTTTATGTAGTCACTTTTTTGTGTAATTCTAGGGCTTGCACCCAGGGTCTTCACACTGAGCTACACTCCAGCCCATTACTCATTTTTAAATTTTGAGACACTCACTACATTGTCCAAGTGGGGCTCAGATTTGTACTACACTTGGCTTGGCCTCCCAGAGTGCTGATATTATAAACGTATGGGCATGTGCTCCCTCACCAGCTTACATCTACAATGACAAGACAACATAATGGGTTCTAGGTTTGTATGTGCGATGTGGGAAGATTTGCATGTTATATTATTTTAGCAAGATACATATATGGTATCATCTCATTTATATAAAACCAAATTATGTGTGCACAACACCTGTATACTTTTGAAATAAATATGAAATAATTCAAATATTTTAACAAGTATTTTTTTACCTTTCTGTCTTTGGGCCCTAATTTTCCAAAGGCTGTCTCCATCCTTTTGGTGCTGTCCTTAGGTGGAACTGCTTGTCTAGTTTCAGACAAAGCTTACATTTAGGAGATCCTGGATCTTTATGAAAAAGGTTTTCTGTTCTAGAGAATGTGAGGGAAATGCCTGACCTACTCTTCTTTCCTTCCTTTTCTTTTCCTCTTGGCAGAGAACAGGTATTGTGAGATGGGAACACATCTGATTTGGAGAGGCTTGCACCTAGTTTTTGGTCCCCAGGCAACCTTGACACTCTACTTGTGTTTAGGCATTATTTTCATTGATGCAGGAGTCAGCGAATACTCAATGAGGTGGAATTGCGAAGAATTGCAGTGTACAGAATTAGAAAGTAGGCAAAATTATTTCAAATTGGCTTTTCTCTGTGAAGCATTTAATCTGCTTTATATGGTGGCATCCAAATATCATGCATTCTATTCAGCTTGAAAGCCTATTAAGTATACCCCAAGTATTGTATGAATAATGAATAACTATTTAGTTTTAGAATCTGGAATTTTCATCTAGGGTTTTCCCTTTTCATCTCCCTATATCAGGAAACTGAGTTTTGAATATGTCAGAGTACTTGCGTGTATGTTGTAGTGACTGACTGACCTAGTCATCCTAGCAGTAAATCTCTCAACAGAAGTTGTTTTGTGTTGTTTTTCTTTCTTTTTTTTTTTTTTGAGACAGGGTTTCGCTTTGTAGCTCAGGCTGGCCCTGAGCTCAGCGTTCAGCTCACATCACAGCAATCCTCCTGCCTCTGCCTCTGTCTCCCAAGTGCTGGGATTACAGGCGTGAGCCACAACACTCGGCACTGTGGTTTGTGATACTGATTGCTGCTGGGCATAAATCTCCACATCCAGTATTGTATGTGGTTACCGGGGATTGAACCCGGGTCCTTGTGTTTGCAAGACAGGCGCTGGAACCACTGAGCTAAATCCCTGGTCCTTGTGTTGTTTCTTGAGACAGGGTCTCTGTAGTCCGGGCTGGCCTTGAACTCACTTTAGAGCCCAGGCTAGCCTCAAACTTGCAGTGATCCTCTTGCCTCAGCTTGCCAAATTCGCTGGACTGAATATCTTAATCTCAAATTGGTATGTTGGGTGGACAATTCTTTGAGATGCTTTCTGCTTCCTTTATTTATAGGTGGGGAAGTCTTGTTGATACTCTTATACGTCTAGAAATAGTAGCATCATTACTTTTAAAAGTTCATTTTCCTTTCTCGATTCCCCCACCACCTCAAGTTTTTTAGACAGCATCTCACTATATATTCAAGGGTGGGTTTAAACTCATTACATAGTACAAGCTGGCACAATCCTTTTGCCTCCACCTCCTGAGTGCTGAGATTACCAGGGTGTGTCATAACTATTGTGTGTATGAAGGATTTATGAGTACTAAATTGTTGTTTTATAATTGAAGTTTTTTCCATCATAAGCTAATTCATACTATCTTATATAGCTAGTTAGGAAGGTATAGCTGACATTCAGATGAGAAAATAATACTGTGGGTCAGGCTGGACTAGGAAAGATTTTGCGCAGTGGTAATAGGAAGACCATACTGGAAGATGCAGATAAGCAGAGTTGGAAGTGGGTGTGGTTTTTACCTGCATTGGTGATACTTCTAGAAAGATTAGCTGATGTTCATCCTGAAGCCATTTTATGCTGAAGTTTGATTGAACTCTGACTTGCCACAAGTTGTGAAATTTTCACTATATTTTTGGCATTGTGAAGCAACCTGAAATACATTATTGCTGTTCTTACTTCCTCTACACTTGATGTGTAGAGATTCTGAACTTTGATGGGATAGTTGGATTCAATTATAAGTAAGTTTTTTTTCCAAAGACTGCCAGTTTTTATGGCAGTTTTGATTCAAGCCTGTATCATTGTGCAAAACTCATGTAGAGGGGTTGGCATATATTGAAATCATTGAAATCGTGGTGGTGCTTGTACTGAGCTAGAAGTCACAGGAAAGTAGTCAGCTCTGAGGGAAAGAATACAGCACTTCCAGCATAACAACCAATAGTCAGGTCTTAGAAGAGTGCTGTAGCTGAGGGAGGCAACCTGTCTGCAAGTGGTTATGACTGGTGGGGAGGATGGAAGTAGAGACAGACAAGCAGAGAATTTGTAGAACCTAAAGCAGTAGTGTGAACTTAGGGCACGTGAGCCACAGCAGGCTCTTTGTGTCACTGAAACCTCTGAAAGGTTTGCTGTCACTGAACTACAGTGAATGTTACACCTTGAGAAAATGAGGGATTAAATTATTTAAAAGATGCATAGGATTTGGACAGAAATGACAAGTTTTGGGTAGCAGGAGAATGATAGCTCTATCCACAGTGAAACCAGTGTAGGTGTAGTGTTAAAGGGAAAACATTGAGTTCAAATTTAGACATATTGGCCTCGGCCATGGCTCAGATCTTATACATGGCAGTGTGAAGTGTGAGTTCTTTTGCCAGTGGCAGGGCTCTAGAGGGAGACAGACCACGTTTGAGGTAACGGATTTGAGTGTGAAGTATTTCATGACATCTCATGTTAGCTCAGAGATCAGGATAGATCCGAATTGTTTTCATGACATTCTTTGGTGGTTATGTTGTATTTTATGGTTTACACAACTCTTCTCTGTGAGTAGATTGTTCTGTAGACCCTTAAAACCACCTGGTATCACAGGTGGTTTCTTTCCTTTCTGTGTAATCAAATGAAAGAACTTGTTAGATAAGTCAGTAAAGTTGCATAGAATTGGGATCAGGATTTGAGTACAGTACTTCTGACTCCACCTCTCATTTCTTTTCAGTCTGTACTCCTTCTTTCATTTATAAAATAAACAATTGGAGAAATGACCATGTAGAGAAATGACCATGTATACCATATTTAGCCTGGGTTATGGCAAAACTCTCTCTGGACTTTGGAGGATGAAATAAGAGGAAAGTAGATGTTAATCTTTGTTTGCTCTTTTGGCATGAAACTGCCTTGGTAGGACAGATAATTCAGGTTCCTTACCACTTCAGTAGGTAAAGTGTTATCTGCTCTTGATTATGCATAGGAATTTTTTCAAATTAAAGGATAGCTGGGTGTGGTGGCCTAGGCCTATAATGCAGTTAGACCAGAGGGTGAAGTAGGAGGATTCAGAGTTCAAGGGCAGCCTGGAGTACAGGTTGAGATCTTGGTTTTAAAAACATCAGAAAAGGAAAACAGAGGTAGTGTATGTTATGGTTTGTGTTCAGATATCCGTCCAAAGCCTCAGGGGGTCATAGGTGGGGCCTTTTGAGAGGTGGTTGAATCTAGAGTATGTGCCCAGATCTGGAGTGAGTGCTGTGCAACTGATTGTTGCTATGCTAGGCTCAAGGGCACTAGCATTAAGGGTGTGAGCCTTAAGTAGTCGGGACAAGGTAGAAGGGGCAGAAAGACACTGTTGAAGGTCTCTTGTTGCTGTGTTACCTTCTGTCCCCATGAACTTTCCTGTCTGCAGTGTGCCATCCTGTTGTTATATGTGGTCACATCGTAGTCATTTTAATCAGTACAGACTGAGCCCAACAAACTTTTCCAGCCTTAACTTGTGAGTGTTGAGTATTTTTGTCTCAGTAACACAGTGTAAGCAGCACCTAGAATTAGCCAGTGTTGAAAACATTTGTGTTAAATAGTCCCAGACTTTTTCCCCCCTTTGGTTTTTAGAGTTAAGCCTAAGGCCTTTCCAGTGAGCTACATATATTGTCCCTTGCTTTTATTTTTTTTTAAATTTTGAAATAGTCTTGCCCAAGTTGCCCGGACAGGACTCCTACTTGGAGCCTCCTGCTTCAACCTCCTATAGTACTGGGATTATAGTGTGTGCTGCTACACTCAGCTAGTTCCAGACACTTAAATGCTTGTTTATGCCCACATTGGTCTGCATTCATTATAAAATTAAAAAAAAAAAACCTAGCCACAAGTTTTTTACATATGTGTATGTATATATATATACACATGTATATATATGTGTTATATGTATATATATGTATATATGTATATAGATAGATGTACACACATGCATACTATTTATTTAACCCTCTTTGGTAGTCAGTTTTTAAATTTTTCTTTGTTAAAATAATGGTGTAATGAAAATCAGTGGGTGTATATGCTTTTGTATACCTATGTCATTTGTTTATTTTCAGTAGTTTCCCAAAGGTAGAATTGCTAGTTGGTACATTTTTGGTATACAGTACACTGCAGATTAAAAAGTACTTGTGGTCCCCCCCTCCCCCATATATATATATTTTGTAAGACAGAGTTAACTTTGTAGTTCAGGCTGTCCCTGAGCTCACTGTGTAGCCCAGGAGGGCCTGGAACTCAGTAGTCCTCCTGCCTCTGCCTTCTGAGTGCTAGGATTACAGGTGAGTCACCACACTTGACACTGTGGAATGTGGTACTGATTGCACATTGTTTTATGTGGTTACCCAGGGCCTGGCCCTTGCACTTGTAAGATAGGCATGGGAGCCACTGAGCTA
>PVIR01038763.1:0-14377 GCA_004026965.1 Petromus typicus | reverse complement strand
CTTTGCCTGGAATAAAAGCGCAGAGAATTGCTGATCTTTATAAAAAGATCTGTCTCTACCCACTGCCTTCTTCCTCTCCCTTCTACGACAGTGCAATTCATTGTCAAAAAGTTCAGAATTGAAAATTAAGGAGGAGAAATGGCTGCATTTGTGTCATTTAAAAAAATAGGCAGCCAGACAAGACTCTTTTTTAATGTGTGCTAGAGGAAAGTTCATCACTGAAACAAATATAGCCTCTAGATGGTAATGGATAAATTTGACTAGAGGAATAATGGAAAACCTATACAGAAACAGAAAATATGTTTCCCCGATCTTACAGTTAGCATCAATTGAATGAAATGTAGGAGTGGCTGCCAAAAATAACTACATAAAAAAACTCGTGTAGCACCAATTTCCAATTCTTAGAGTCAGAACTTATGTCTATTTTCACCCTGAGATTTCATCCACTTTATCTGTATGGACCTGACGTTGATGACTTTTGGAACTGCAGCTATTATGCTGACCCCTCACCTGCACAGGACATCTTGCTTTGTCAGCCTCTTGGTACTTCCCACTTGGATATTCACCAGTCACACTAGATTCAGTGGAACAAAACACAGCCTTACTCTTTTCCTTCATTTTCTTTCAAATCAAATCCCTCCAACTTCACTATTCACTCAAGGGTACCAGGGTCCTTCTGGTCTCCCAGTTGAGATTTGCAGACACTTTTCACTTTAGTCTTTCTATTCAGTCCCTATGACCAAGTTGTCACAAAAATCACATTATTCCTTTTCTGAACTGCTCTTTGCTGTGCCCCTGGCTTTGCAGTCTTATTCCTGGACCCAAGTCCAATCTCTAATCACTTTAGTCCTCAATTTAACTTCTCACTGGAGTTTCCTGGCTCCAAACATTTCCATGTCTCTTCCTCTTTCAGTTCATCCTTCTGGGCTTAACTCTACATTAAAGAGCTTCTGCTGTCTTGCTCTGACATAAATCCTGCTTTCTTCAACACACAGCTTCACACGAGTCTTAATCCACTGCACACACATTCCAACCCTGCCTTTTTGCCCATTTCACTTTTCTTTCTGGGAATATCAACCACTCCCTCAGTTTCTCAATATCTGCCTACACAATTCAAGCACATTCTTCAGAGTTCAATATGAAATATAGTTAAAATCAGTTTCACCTAATGTCTTTTAAAGTACAACAATTAATTAACTTGTGGGATATTCAAATGTAGTTATTCCTCTTTTCCTACCCTTCTCCAGTCCCAAATCCATAACTTTAAATATTGTGAAATATTATCCTTTCCTCAGGGACCAGGTAATAAATAGTATGTTGTAGGGGAAAAGGTAGCCATTTACCAGTTCATAGGATGTTCCTCGGGCATCTTGCTTTGTATTACAAACACTAGGATAGGAATCAGGAAGAACTGCTAGGCCTGTCCCAGGAAATGCCCCAGCCCACCTCTTCTGTTTTTACCCCTATGCATTGCTACTTTGTATTGACTCCATAATAAAAGAGCTGTTGGAAGACAGCTGGGTGGTTCAGTCCTCTGAGGCTGTTCTCCCTGCTGGATCTCATCCCTGAGTGCCTCATTTCCTTCTGCGACACCAGACATACAGTGTAACTTGAACTTACACCAACAGTATGTCTTTATTTTAACAGAGTCCTATGCTTAAGGAGTCCTGATCCTCTCTGGACTTTTTATACACATTCTATCATTCTAATGACATAAAAGAGCAACTTTTAAAAATAATCTGTAAGGGAATTGCAATTTTGGATAGAGTTCACCACACAAAAGTGAGACAGATGTCTTCTACCTCCTAGGCTCTGGAAGGACATCACAGAAACTCTTATTTGCAGAGCTGATGATGTTCTCACTACTTTGAATTTCTCTGTCTCCCCTCCCCATGGATTCAAATCACTATCTTCTGGTGGATATAGCTCATTGGTGGAGCATTTGACTGCAGATCACTATCTTCATTTCATAGAACCTAGGTTTGATTCTTGCTTGGTGTGTGATGGAGAACGCACTTGAAATCACTCCTAGAATGACCTTCTTCGCCAAATAACATTCCCTGAATTCTTTCCTAAATCTGTGTACAATTGGTATGGATATTCCTTGTAATGGAGATAAGAAATAAACTCTGCTTTTGAGGAACCTTGTGAGTTCCTGAACCTGAGCTAAGAATCTCTTCTCTGTACCTAGAGTTTCAACAGTATGTTCAAAAATCAGCAGAAATCCACCAAGAAATCCAAATGTCAGAGAGGTTAGCTTTTAATCTCATCTGCTAGAAATCATGAATGATACCATCTTGGGAACTATAGTAGTTTCTTGAACTTGTTATAGTATTTTATATAAACTGGAAAAAATAGAAAGATGTTGAATTTACTCGAGCTTGTAATTTTATTTCAAATTAAAAACTTCAACTAAATCTAACAAATGTATTTGGGATAACTGGCTAAATGAACAAACTTAACATTGTGAGTGTGATAATGTTATGAACCTGCCAGGTATATATATATATATATATATATATATATATATATATATATATATATATGTATTCATTATATACATTATATATAAATAAAATTTAAATTCCACTCATGAATAAACAATGTTGTTTAATGCTATTAAATAGTAGAGTAGTTACTATTAATTCTCTTGCATGCTGCTATTTGAAAAAAATAATTTTTAATCTTTCGGTCATAAGCCACATTAGTAGTGAAAAATGTTTTCTTCAAAGGAATGGTATCTTAGGTTAGGGATCCTAGCTCTTTACCTTGTGAGCAGATCCTGGCTGACAAACACAGGTTAGTGGTCAATACCATACATAAACAGTTATTAATCAAAGTCCGCACCAAGGTTTGAGGGGACTGATTGTATTCCCTGATTGACATGAAACCTATACCCTTTGCTATTATCTTCCACAGGAAATGTAACTCTGTGGGAAAACTACTTTCAGTAATTTTGATGAAGCTTCCTAGGACATGTTGCATAACATAAGACATTTCCTGGAAAAATCCCCATTACATATCTTTTCTCAGAAAAGTCTAGAAAAGGGGCTTGATCCTCTCTTTGCTTTTTCTCTTGCCCTACACTTTCACTGTCTGGCCTTAATTGTCTGAGACTTCTGACTTCTGAATTTCTCCATCTTCATCTCACTTACTCATAACCTCTTACCTTGCAAACAATTTCACTTTGCTCCCTGCCTCTGAACTTGTACTCTCCACTATTCAGCCCATTTAAGTTGTAAAGAGCCCCTGGAGGAAGAAGGATTCAATTTGAGCTCATTTTAAATAGTATTTTAAAAAGAAACCCTTGCGAGCCTTGTTTCACCATATCTGTCAACTGTTACACATGGACAAGGAGTAAGTTTAAATGGTTTTGGCTTCTGACAGGTGACAACACCTGAGAAGGTGGAACCCCTTCACTGCCTTTTTCAGCTGGATCACTTGCTGGGAAAGAAGCAGCAAAGAATAGGTGCACAAAGCCTGCAAAAGGGCAGACAAGGGAAGGTCTACATCAAATCTTTCAAAATGCTTGGATTTTCCAGATGCTAAACAGTGGCACCACTCCCCTGATGGCTCTCACAAGTAATCTAGAGAGTCACTATGTTAGAGGTGAGAAGCAACATGATAGAGGTCAGGGAGCACCAGTTGACTAGCAGGAGCTAGTCAGACCAGGAGACTGGTTCCTCCGGCACTCGCTGATGTGAGACTTGGTGTGTGGGACCTCAGACTGGGAAGCTGTCTTCAGGTTACTATTTTCCTATATTTGGTTTCAAGAGAAACTTTCACAAAAGAATTCAAAAAGGAAAAGAATTCAGATAAGTAAAACCAGTAGAGATTTCATATCTAGCTATGGGTCACTGGGCAGCTTCTGAAGATCAACATTCATAATAATGAATGTTCAGCTACTGTGAGGCTGTGCTTATGCTGTACTGGAGCAAAGGTAGATAACTCATTTTCAGGAACTCTCCCATGGGATACAGTTGTTTTTCAGAAATTCTTGTTTTTCTGACTTCTCTTTTATTTTCACCCTGACCCTTATAACTCAAGGCAATATTTTTGGAATCTGGAACTTCCTGAAATTTGTTTGAAAGTAAACTGATCAATTAAATTAGTTAAAAACATAATATAACTGAAATATGGTCCTTGCTTTAGGAAACTTTCAGACAAGGTTATATGCAAGGTGAAGTTGCAAGCCAAATCAACTTAGTTCCTTGAAGCACAGAGAGAAGGCCGCATGGAAGAGGAAGCAATGAATAAAGCAGCCAAAGCAGATGGCGCATAGGGGGAAGCATGTCAGGAGGCATAAATAAAACTTTTGAGCTGGACAAAAGCTTGACTGCTTTTTGGATCTGAAAGTGAAAAGGATTTTTGGAGCACAGAGACCTAAGAGATTGTAGGCAGGAAAGTGGCTAAGGCATTGACTAAGACAGACAGCAATGAGAACCCGAGCATGGTCATGCTGGTCCACAAGAGGGAGGAAAGGCACATTGCATGCATCTCCTTGGTACCTGGTACCACACCAGGCTCTTCCATTTTCTTATAAAATATTTCCAGTTGCTGTTACCTGGCAACTGGTGAAATACATTGGACATATGATTAGTATGTTTTAAACAGGAAAAGTGCCAATAAACAAGAAAAAAATTTATGAAAAATAGCAAGGCACAAGAAAGAATCAGTCCAACAGTTCCAAGGAGATACAATGCAGAATGATGTAAGACTGAGTCACTGAGGAAAAAAGAGACCATGCAAAATGCATAAAAAAGCAGCTCACAGATACAATGGCAGACACTTCACAAGAAAAGGAAAATAATTGAACGTACAGATAAGTGAGGTATACAAGACTGTATAAAAACTACAGTCTGTGCTATAAAAATTCTACACCTAGCCATATAATTCTCAAGGTTCCAGATACCCAACAAAAGAATGAAATACTGAAAACATTTAGAGAAAAGAGAAAAAAAATGCATACAAAAGGAAGCCCATTAGGATCACAGCAGACTTTTCAATGCAAACACTTTACATAAAGACAGTCCAGAATGATGTGTTTTAAACCTTGGAGGAAAACAACCTCCAACCTAGATTGATGTATCCTGCAAAAATATATTTCAAAATTGACAGAGAAATAAGATACTTCCCTGACAACGCCTTAGCTAAACCAGATTTTTGAACAAATGGACTTAATAGATACCTATGGAGTATTTCATCCAAAAAAGTCAGAATACACATTCTTCTCAGTTGCTCATAGGTCATTCTCCAAAATAGCCACATGCTAATTCAAAGAACAGATTTCAGTAAGTACAGAGGAAATGAAGTTATTCCCTGTACACTGTCAGACCATAGTGCCTTGAAGCTGAATAGCAAGAGAAATTCCAAGATCCTCATAAACACATGGAAATTGAATAACACTCTGCTGAACAACCAATGGGTCACAGAAGAAATTAAAGAAAAAATTAAACAGTTTTTGCAATTAAATGTTAGACTCAGTAAAGCACACAAGAATTTACAGAACACAATAAAAGCAGTTCTATGAGGGGAATTCATAGCAGTCCACACCTAGGTGAGGAAAACAGAACAAGCTCAAATAAACATTCATGTGCTGAACCTCAAGCTACTAGAAAAAGAGGAGAAAGAAAAACTCAAATCTTGTACTGAGAAGGAGGAAATTATAAGGATCAGAGTAGAAATTAATGCAATGGAGATTAAGAGAATGATACAAAGAATCAACAATAAACACTTAGTTATCTGAAAGGATAAACAAAATTGAGAGACCCTTATCCAACATTTTCCAAAAAAAAGAGAGAGAAAGGAAAGGCTCAAATTCATGCTATTAGGAATGAAAAGGGGGAAGTCATCACAGATCCAGCAGAAGTTCAGAGGCTAATGAACACCTACGTTGAAAATTTATACTCCAATACAATGGAAAACAGAAGAAATGGATAGAATTCTAGATATATGAACTTCCAAAGTTGAATGAAGAGGATACAAAAGTGTTAGATACTCCAATGTCAATATTTAAAATTGAAAATGTGATGAAAGGAGAAAAGTCCTGGTCCTGATGAGTTTACTGCTGAATTCTGCAAGACTTTTAGAGATGAACTAGTAGTACTAGTTTTCAAACTCTTTAATAGAAGTTAAAAGGAAATAATATTCCCTCATTCATTCCTGGAAGCAACCATTACATTGATTCTAAAAGCAAAGAAGTACCCAATCAAAAAAGAGAACTATAAGTCAATCTCCCTAATGAACATAGAGGCAAAAATCCTCAATAAGATACTAGATAACAGAAACAGAAAATCATCAAGATCACACACCCTGACCAAGTTGAATTCTTCCATGGGATGCAAGGATGTTTTACATACGTACACCAATAAACATAATACACTACATTAAAAGACTCAAGGACAAAAACTATATGGTACTCTCAATAGATACAGAAAAAGCATTTGACAAAATCCAATCCCTATTCACTATCAAAACCCTACAGAAAACTGGAATAGATGGGCTTTATCTCAAACTAATAAAAGCTATGCATAAAAAATCAACAGTCAGCATCACCCTAAATGAAACCCTTCACACTAAGATCAGGAGCAAGACAAGATGCCTACTGTCACCACTGCTATTTAATAGTGCTGGAAATATTAGCCACAGCAATTAGGCAGAAGAAAGATATAAAAGGAATAAAGACAGAAAGGAAGAAATTAAACTGTCATTATTTGTAGATGATATTTTTCTCTATACGGAAGATCCTAAAAACTTAACCAAAGAACAGCTAGACATCATCAGCAAATTGTGTAGTATAGCTGTATACAAGGTCAATGCTCAAATATCAATATCCTTTTTATACACAAACAACAGACTTGTTGAGAGAGAAATTGGGGAGTCAGTTTCTTTCACAATAGCATCCAAAAAAAAATGAAATATATAGGAATCAATCAACAAAGGAGGTGAAAGACATCTACTCTGAAAAATACAACACTGAAAAAGGACATTGAAGAGGATATCAGAAAATGGAAAGACATCCCTTGTTCCTGGGTAAAATGAACTAATATTGTCAAAATGGCTACACTCCCACAACTACTATACAGATTCAATGCAATCCCAATTGAAATCCCAATAGTATATTGCATAGATCTAGAGAAAATAATCCAAAAATTCATCTGGGACCACAAGAGACATAGAATGCCAAAGCAGTTCTTAACAACAAGGAGATGGAAAGGTATATTATGATCCCCAACTTGAAATTATATTACAAATCCACTGTGATAAAAACTTTATGGCACTGGCAAAGTAACAGACCTGAGGATCAGTGAAATATATTAGAAAATCCAGAAACAACTCCAAACACACTAAGCCACCATATCTTTGACAAAGGAGCCAAATATCCTCAATTAAGGAAAGACTCTTTAACAACTAATGCTAGAAAAACTGGAATTCAACCTGCCAAAGACTAACGCTAGACTTATCTCTTTCACCTTTCACTAAACTAAAATAAAAGTAGATTAGAAACCTAAAGATTAAAACAGAAATGCTAAACCTGCTCAGAACAGACTAGGTAGAACTCTTGGAAACAATGGTATGGTGAAAGACTTTGTGAACAAAAACTCTATAGCATGACAACTAGCAGAAGGAATCAACATATAGGATCTCATGGTATTTGAAAAGCATCTAAATAACAAAAGAAACTACCAGCAGAGTGAAAAGATTACCCAAAATATGTGAAAAATTTTACTAGCTGTTTCTCAGACAAGGGGCTTCTACCTAGAGAATATGAAGTATATACTCTACTACCTAGAGTATATACAAAGAACTTAAAAAATCAACCACTATCTGAAAAAAATTGTGATGGTAATAAAAAAGAAGGAAACACATTTTATGTTATGTGGGGTGGAAAGGAATCCTTCTTCATTGCTGTTGGGAATGTAGACTGATACAACCACTATGGACATCAGTATGGAGATTCCTCAAAAAACTAGGATTAGAGATCCCATTTGACCCTGCTATCCCCCTACTAAGGATATATACAAAAGAGCTAAAAGATTCATATCACTGTGACATATGTGCATTCATATTTATAGTAGCTCAATTTTGTGTTAGCTAAATCTTGGAAACAACCCAAATGCCCATCAACTGGGAACTAGATAAAAATTATGTGTTTTTTCCTCTTAAATGGAATATTATTCAGCCATAAAGAATGATGAGTTTGAGGCATTTATACTCAAATGAATATACCTTGAGGACATACTCATAAGTGAAATAAATAGATGTCAGAAGAGTAAATACCATATCTTTTCTCTGGTATGAGAAACTGAAGATGTAAATGAGCTCTAGGATGTATGATAGATATTGTGAAACAGGAAATATTCACAAGGAAAAGGGGGTGAGGTAATAACAAAGGGAAAGAAAAAATATAATGGTAAAGAAAAAAAGAAACAAAGCTTATGTATATAGGGAGTAGGGAGTTGTAGGGTGGGCAGGAGAATGGGAAAAAATTCTCAGTGCTGAATGTAATCATGTGTATACAAAATATACCAATAAAATCAATTTTAAAAATTATACTGAGCAAAATTCCTCCCTACTGAAAAATCAGAATACTGTGTTTGAAGTTCAAATTAAATAAAGAAACATCCATCTAAAAAGTTCTCTTGTATACTTTCATATTCCTCAAAGGCAAAATAAAATGACAATCAGAAAAGTAAATCTTCAGTTGCAAGAAAATTCTTACTCTGGTTCAAAAATTTTTAAAATAAATGAGATGTCCCTATGATACTATTGAAATTGATTCAACTAACTGTATTCAAGAAGTTTGTCTGTATTGTATGAAACAACTCAGCAAGTAGAGTCAAATCATAAATACCTTTTGAGAATATCTGTAGCTTTTTGAGTGATTAAAAACAAATGCAGTCAGAATTTCACCTCTGCCTGGAATGTGAAAATTTTGGAAGAGTGTCTGCTCAAAAAGTCAGGATGACCCCAGGATCATAACTGTCTTTAACCCTGTAGACAGCTAACCTCTTTTAGAGAAAAGTAACCAGAAATTTAAATGAAATCAGGGCTGCCCAAAGAAAGGCATGGTACAATTCTGACTCATCTGTGGCCAACTACTGGCAGAATAAACACTGGCGACTGTGCCAGAGCATAAGATAAATGCAGCCACATTTTTAAAAGCAATTGATAAGGGGCAAGTGTGAGTAAACATGAGGTTATAGATACCTGGCAGCCATAAACATGAACAAAGCACACACCTATGCCCCAGCTGTTCTCCTCAGGCTTTCACTAGTTCTCACACAAAAAGAGGAGCAAGGCAGAGGATAAGAAGAACACAGCCGGTACACGTGGTAGCAGCCTGGGAGGGAAGTGTGGGTCCTCAGTTTGTGTTATCTTTAAAATGTCTTCACTAAACTCTAGGTAACTAAATTTTCTTCTAGAGGCTTAAATTTTATATTTAATATTATTATCCTTTACATGTTAATTTTTATAAACAGTATTACTATGGTTCTTTTTCATATTTATGAAATCCAATTCTTTGCATTGTTTTGTTAAAAAGATTATATTTTCTCCATTTAACTGTTTGTACTCCTTGGCTTTATTATTAGCACCGTGCTTAAGCATAAAAAAGAGGATTCTAATTTCCAACAAAATCATCTCAAAAATAACCTTCCACCAAATATATATGTCAATATTGATGCAAAAGCCTGATATTATATTAAAAATGAAATCTAAGTGCATACAAGATACAATCACTATAATAACTACTCAAATGAAAACAAATTGCCACAAGTCATTCCAACATGAATAGTCATTTATTTCAGAATATTTTCTGACTTAACAGGAACTGCAAAATCTTTTAAACTATTCATAGTTTAAGCAGCACTATTAGCAATTGTCCTCTTAGACCACTGTGTTTTTAATGTGGTACAATGAACCCTTGAGTTATGACAATTTGGATTATGACTGGAATTTTAGTTTAAATTTATGCACAAAATCGATTTCCACCTGAATTCTGGCTGCTTATGCTTCCTGATGGTCTCAGGTACAGATTTAACCGTTAAAGAGTTCTGGAAGGAACATTGCAGTACTCTTTCTTGTGTGAGGTTAACTGAGAAATACTGGGCTAGTGTCTCCTTAAGGACACTGAGATCTGCTTTTGTATAGGAGAGGGACTTGGAGAGCTGTGTAAAGGAGCCTCAGCCTTCATCTGACTAACTTGAGTTACAACCAGCCCTTACAGATGAGTAGAGCTCTTAAGTCAAGGGTCTACTATATAAAGAAAGTAAATAATGACTCATGTGTTTGGAGCACTGAGGTTTCAGTGTAGAAG
This sequence comes from Petromus typicus, assembly GCA_004026965.1. NCBI lineage: Eukaryota > Metazoa > Chordata > Mammalia > Rodentia > Petromuridae > Petromus > Petromus typicus. The sequence goes on along the minus strand of PVIR01038763.1, from coordinate 4,059 downwards.
AATCAAGGCACTGATGTAAGGTGGACAGTATTAAATAAAAATGAGAGTCAATTAAATTAGAAGCATCAGTATGAATTAATAATTTTTAAAAATATTAGCATCTGCTATCCACTGAGATGTAGCGATACTGATCAATCTAGAACCAATAAACACCACAGTACTCCTCAGTTCATGGTATCCAAATGCTTCATAGCTTCTTGGAGAAATGACAGATTCAAATGTAGTACCAGAAATGTTGACAATAAGTCTAAAACAATTTATCATGTCAGAAAGCCAGAGAGTAGCACATATTACTAAAACTGTATCTAAAGGATTCATGAGTGACCAGAATAAGCTCCCACTAGCCCGATATGGGCAAATGTATGTAGCAATAAGAATTACTGCAATAGAGTTGGAACCAAATGTGCGTTCCAGATGATGATGAACTCATATTAACACTTACAGGCACTTGCCATCTTTAGAAGTATGCTCGGAAATCACTTGTATTTTAAAAATTAATCCAAGAAGAAAAGAATCAAGTATCTTTCTCTCTTGAATAGTATCTCAAGGAGCTGCAGAAGGGGCTCCTTAGCTGGGGTACGGCAGCTAATAAATAAGTGAAAGCAGAATTTCACCCTTCGGATGCTTTATGAATTGACAGAAATGGAAAGAAATCATCAGGAGTTACTAAAATCCCCTAAGACAGAGAAAAGGGCAAAATTTATGTCTTTCTGGGCATTCCAGTACATTTTATAAAATAATCTAGCCAAAACAAATCCCAATCTGATCAACCACTGAATTTAGCACCCAATTTATAGGATAAGATGGAGCTCAGAGGGATGCACTCATCAGTGCTCTATGCAAGAAGAAAAAGACAAGGAAAGAGAAACAGATTAAGAGAATTATAAAAGCCAATTATAATTATTGTATTTTATTTAACTTCTGATTATGATGTATTACTATATATGATATGATTATTAATTTTAATAATTATTAATACTGAATTTTATGTATAATAATAGTGTGACTATGCTTATAAATGAGGTTAGTGTGGACATTGTAACAGATGAAATGTTACTGGCATTTATCTCAAAATAACTTAGATATAGATGCTGATAGGAATGACTGATAAGGTGTTCATGAGATGACATTGTCCGTGAGTTGATGATCATTAAATATAGATGATGGGTAATATAAGGCACATTAACCCATTATGCTTTTGTATATACTTGAAAAAGTCAGTTAAAAATAATAAATTTTACCATGTACTATTAAAAGAAGATCATTTGAACATTGCTAACTGCTGAAAAAGCATCTCACAAATTATTTTGGCTTTTCAAAAAACTTAGGAAATCAAAGTAGATAAATTTTTCATTAACATGAGTGGAAAAATATACTTAGTAATTTACATGTACAGTTTCATACTAAAAGATCTTATATTTTGTTTGTTTTTGAGACAGGGTCTTGCTTTGTAGTTCAGGCTGGCTCTGAGCTCAGCCTTGAACTCACAGAAATCCTCCTGCCTCTGCCTCGCAAGTGTTGGGATTATAGGCAGGAGCCACCATGCCTGGCACTGTGGTAATGTGGTACTGATTGCTAGTGGGTGTGAGTCACCAATCCCAGCATTGTTGTATGTGGTTACCGGGGATTGAATCTGGGGGCCATTGCACTTTCAAGACAGGGGCTGGAACCACTGAGCTATATCCCCAGCCCTCAGGAATCCCTTATTTTTATTGAAGAAGCACTTGTACATATTTTATTAAAAATAAAATAAGGATAACTTTTATCATAATTTTCTGTTTGAGACAGGGTCTCACCTTATAGATCAGGCTGGCTCTGAGCTCAGCCTCAAACTCACAGCAATCCTGCTTGCCTCTGCCTCCCAAGGGCTGGGATTATAGGTGTGAGCTACTACGTCCAGCACTGTTATGTAGTACTGATTGTTTGTGGGTGTGAGCCATCTCACCCGGCTTTGTTGTATGTGGTTACCAGGGACCGCCTGGGCCCTTGCTCTTGCAAGGCAGGAGCCAGAACCACTAAGCTAAATCCTTGGCCTTCATAATTGTGTTTTAATGTTTTTCTGCTAAACTACTTAGTCAATATAGTTGGATAAAATATAAAATTAAAAATATAAAAATTAGAGGAAATATACTAATCATTTCAGATGACATTTTAATCTAAAAATCTAGTAAAACTATTATAAGTAATGACAATTGGATGAAAAATCTAGACAGACAATTAATATACAAAAACTTAAAGTCATTATATACAGACAACTATATAGAAAATGATATAAAATGGTTCACTTTAAAAGAAACACAGGTAAAAAGACAAAAATGTGCAAATTCAAAACTGAAATACATTAAATTCTATTTAGGAAGGAAAAACACAGCTGAGACAAGTATATCACAATTCTAAGAAGAAAGATTTAAAAAGTCATTCAATAATTTCTCAAATTAATCTTTAATGTTAATATATATTACTAAAAATGCTAATAAAATACACCTGGGAGTAGACAAGTTTCCTCTAAAGTCCATATCAACACAAACAGATCAAAAAATAAGAAGGTATGCTTCTCCTACATCCAGTCTAATAATGTATAATTAAAATCATTTAACGGTACTGTATATCTAGAAAGATACCCACATGTGGGCAAAATTTTGTATATGATAAACATAGAATCCAGCTAGTGAGACAAATGGATCATCCAATGAATGGCGTGTGAACAATTATGAACCCCTACCAAAGAATGATGTCAGATTCTTCACCTCGTGTTTTTTAACCAAATTGATTTCAGATGAATTAAAATGGCCATGACAATCAAACTACAAAAATAATGATAAAAACATACAGCACATGTGCTGCAGCTGGTACGCAGAGCCCTCTCTGTTGGCACACAAGCCAAATACTCCCAGCAGCCAGCATCAGATAACACTGGTGCTCTTTTAAAGTTAAAATCTCAATAGTGAGGTTTAATTGCAGCATGGGACTTTAATAAATAAGTAAGCTTTTGGTTACAGTTTGGGCACTTGATCTAAAAAGTTAGCTATCATGGGCCTTATCCACTGAGGCAGAAGAAAACCTTTTACAGTAGGACTCAAAGCCCTGATTCAATAAAATAAAACACCGATAGACCATCCACATAACATTCAAATATTTCTGCAAGGGGAAAAGTGAGCAAACAAAATCAAAAGATAAATGATAAGTCAGGAGAATATCTGCAATTAACTCACTGAAATGCCCTTGGTATGTGAAGCAGTCTTACAGTTCATGAAGAGAATAACAATAACATTTCTTTTTTAAAATTTAAATCTTTATTGGTACATTACATACACACACAATGAAATTTCTTAAAGAGACAAATGATTAAAAACCTCTATACAAAATGAGGTACAAATAATTCTTCCATATGTGAGTAGATATGTACAACCTAATTTGAGCCGATGATGTAGCTCAGTGGTGCTATGCCTGCCTGGCAGGTGAAAGCTCAAGTTTTTGAGTTTGATTCCCTGTACCAAAAACAAAGGCAAAGAAACAACAAAAATTAACAACAAAGAAAACAGCATCATTTGTATTTTTTACTTATTTGACTGTCAACAACTGAAAGTGTAATCACCCACAGTTTTAAAGCATTTCTAGGAGAAATAAAAGATATATTGATGGTGATGATATATATAAATTTAGTCCATAAGGAGAGCTGATAACATTGATTAATAGTACAAATGCACTGACCTAGCAATTCTAATTCTGGACTTAATCTCGAATAGCTTGCAAGTATATATTTTAAAAAATCTATGGCCTATATTGGGTAATAATTTCAGTATTTTTCACATATCAAAAGAATAAAAATGATACAGACCTTCATTAGTAGACTTGGTTAAATAAACTAAGATATGTCACTTACAGTGGAATACTATGTAGCCATTTGAGAAAATAAAGTAGTTCTGTGTGTATGTGCTTTATTCAATATCTTAAAACTGCAGTGATATGCAATAAACCAGTAATAGTCATTGTCTTTTAAAATAGCAAATTGGGTGTCCAGAGTTCAGGATTAACAAAGAAATTTACTCTTTTTTTTTT
>PVIR01038762.1:0-14359 GCA_004026965.1 Petromus typicus | reverse complement strand
TTAATGTTCACATAAAATCTATGGGAACAATATTAAAGAAATAACAAAGATCCATTTCCTTAGAAAAGTTGTGTACAAAACACACTGATCTACAAAGATTTTTGTGGTCATGGGAAAATCATCACTGTCTCACACAACCTTACACAATGTCAAAATGATTGATCACTGCTCTGTTTCTGTTCTTGTTTTTTCCTTAAACTTTTGTTAACCTGTAACAATCACCCTTATTTTACAAAGCCAAAAAATCATGTATAAAAAAAAAACACAAAAGGCTTAGTAAATTTACAACAACATCACAACCTCTCTTGTGTTCGTGTGTTGTCTGTCCATTCCGACTCCGTTCATTCCTGTCTTCGGCGATCCCAGGCCCTACACCGCGAACAGCCGCCAGCAGTTCCAGAGTATCTCCTCTGTCCTAGAAGAAATCAGCAGCCCGCTGACAGCCTCTCTCCGGTCCTCCTTCCTCCAGGCTCCAACAGCCAGAGAACATTGCGGAAGGCCTCTTGTGGGCATTTCACATAAGTGAAATCGTGCAATTGGTGGCTTTTTGTGGGTGGCTTCTTTACTAAATCCTGTCTTGTGAGCTGGGAAGTAGATGAAGAGAGGAAGGAGGAAAATCTTTCTGCTCCCGCGGGACAATAACATTGGAAGACAGTCAGGCTAAATAAACATGGAGGCTGCACGGGATGAGTGGCTCATTTTGCTCTTGCTTCTGTCTTGACTCTTCCTTGTTATATTTATTTACAAAGCAGTGGACACCATTGTATTACTGTACCGGCAATGTCACCCGAGGCGACCAGATCCTTTTCACACTCCACTGTGGGATCCATTTTTACTCTCTACTTCCTAGTCAAAGATCAAGAAACTTTGAAGACCTATCTTGGGTTTGTAGGAACTTTCAGATTGTCTTTGGTACAACGACCCAGCTTGCCCTCCATCCCTGTCCATAGTCTAGATCCCCTTTCACCCGGTGTCAGGGTATTGCCAGATCAACCATCAACCTACGTCACAGCACAAGTGACAGCATCACACCCCAGCATGCCAGCTTTTAGTATGATCCTGAAGTCAATGGTCTTGTTTATCTAAGAATTATCACTTGAAAATTTACTCAGAAACAAAATCCTTCTCTTACACCCTTCAAAATATTCTGTGAACTTTTTTTTTTCCTAGTGAAAGAGATTGAACCCAGAGCCTTTGCATGGAGCTACATTATTTTTCATATGTTATTTTGAGACAGCATCACACTAGTTGTCCAAGCTGGGTTTGAATTTGCAATCCACTTACCTCAGCTTCACCTGGTTATGTGAACATCTTTTATAACCCATAAGTAACAGTTCTTTACTTCTAAAAGTTACAAATATTCTCTGTAGAAAACTTGGAAAGTAAATCATATAGAAGAAAATAAGAATTGCCTCTACTCCTGGTACTAATAGACTAATGTTGTTATTTTGTTTTAGTTTCTTTATGGGCATATCTATATTTTTAAATTAATAAAAATTATTGAATGTTGCTTATATCTAGGGGAGAGGAAATCAGTTGTAGATAAGAACAAATCTGTTAGAGCTTCAAAGTTCAAAAAATTAGAATCACAGTGGTTGAAAGATTTGCATTTTTCTATTGAGCATCAGGACAAATATATTTTCCCATATTTTGAAATAGTGTCTTAAAAGATTGACTTTTAGTATTTGATCAGAGTGGGCTGTAATTTCCAAATTGCACCTCATTTATATTGTCTTTTTTAACTACTGAAAGGAATGTTATATTAAAATATATTGAATGGGCTTTATATAAAATTTTGAGAGCATATATAAGTAAATTCATAAAATAGATTGCTAAAATAACTACTAAGCCAAAGGATATCTTTTTCACCTTAAGAGTATTTATACATATTGCTAAATTACTTTGAAAATATTAGGCCAATGTATACTCAGACCAGCTTTGATTGGGAATGTTCACTTTTCTATTTCTTTAAAATGTACTGCTGTTATTAAAATTTAAACATCTTTAGCTCTTTTAATGGGTAAAAATCCTATCTTTATTATTGCCAAAGTTGAACATTTCTATATATTTTTGAACATGTATAACCTGACTGTTCCTTATTTCCCTTTCCTTTATCTTTGTCTTCTGCACACTAAAAGACTGAAAGATTTTGTTGTCATTAAAAATTAAAGTCCTTTGACAATTTCTTAAATTAGAAATTTTTATGCTGTTATGACAGAAAGAGCAGACAGTTTTCTAGATCTTCTGGATGTTTTTCAATTTGTAAGATATTGGCATTAGTGGGAATAATACATGCAGCAGGTTAGTACCTTGTGGGGTTCTTATTACAAACAAGTACTGTCAAAAAATGTGAGAGTTTTTCTTGCTTTTTCTAAAGTACCTCTGCGTCTTTCCATGAGTCTCATCCCATGTTCTTCATTAGCAGAGATGATTTATTGACATCCTTCCAAACTCCAGAGTCTAGCATGGGGCTTAGTACAATCTTAGATAGACATTTGATGATTGAATAACTGAAAAAAATAAATAAATGCATAATGTGAAAATCAGTATCTTGCACAATCTCCTTTTCAACCTTATTTTCTGTCAGTACATTTTACTAATTCTGTTGGTCTCTGTCACTCCCTCCCTCCCTGTCTCTCTTTTTCTCTCTCTCTCCTCTCCCTTCTTTCTTTTGTAGTTATTTCCCAAACCCTTAAGAGATATATCTAACTAGGTAGGTTGTCATTCCATTCTTTTTGGGATTGATTCTAAATTCTACATACCTTACACTTTTAAATTACGTTCGATTGTTTTCATTTTCTGCAACACAAAATGCATATCTGTTCCTCATATCTAGGTCTATGTGTTTGTGCTTAATAGCTTCTCCATATATAGTGGACCTTCACGTTATGATCGGTCTGATGTGAACAAGTTGGCTTATAACCAGAATTTTTCTTTTTATTTATGACCAAAAGTATTGAGTGATGACTTGAATAGTAGCCACCTAAGCTTCCAGATGGTCTTAGATACAGATTTAATCCTTAAAGAGTTCTAGAAGAAACATTACAACATCCCTTCTTGTGTGGGGTTCATTGAGAAATCCGGGGCCAATGTCTCTATAAGTACAGTGAGACCTGCCTGGAAGAAAGAAAATGTGGCTTAAAATTATACAGGAGAAAGACCTTGAAGGTAATTGACCAACCTGAATTATAATTAGCCCTGTGGAACAAATTGAGTGTACAAGTCAAGGATCCACCATACCAATAGTGAATCTACTGAAAAAAGTAATTAGGAAAATAGTTCCACTCACAATAGCTTCAAAAGCAGTGCTATGTAGGGATCAACCTAACCAAAGAGGTGAAAGACCTCTACAAAGAAAACTATAGAACATGAAGAAAGAAACTGAAGACACCGAACTGAAGAGTAAAAGACCTTCTGCAGTCACGGATCAGCAGAATCCACAGCTTTAAAAGGGTGGTGTTAACTGACAGCTTCTTCTCATTCAGAGCAGTCTCTGTCAAAACTTCCAATGATATCCTTCACAGAACTAGAAAAAACAACCTTGAAATTCGTACAGAAATGTAAAAGATTCAAAATATCCAAAGTAATCTCACACAAAAAAGTAAGACTAGAAGCACAATACCAGACTTGAAAATATATTACAAAGCCACATTGACAAAAACTGTCAAACAGGAACCATGAAATAGAATAAGGGACACAGAAACAAACCTATGCAGCTGCACATTGGAGAGAAGACAGCCTTTGAAACAAGTGGTGCTGAGGAAACTTGATAACCTCAGGTAGAAGCCCACATTTGTTCCATCTTTAACCCTGTGCAAAAATCAGTTCAAAATGGAGCAAAGGCCTGTGGGTAACACCTGAAAGCTTGAAACTACTAGAAGAAAACTGTGGAAGCACTGGAACCCATAGGCACCGGCGTCCTAAGTAGGATAACATAGGAAATAAAGCGAGAATCATAATATAAAATGTAGCTTCATCAAATTAAAATCTTTAGCACAGGAAAGACAACCTATAGAACAGGAGAAAAATTTCAACTATTCATTTGAAAGAAGATTAATATTTAAAATATATAAAGAACTATAATAGCACCAAAAAGTCACACCACACTCAAATGAATTGAACAGACACTTCTCAGAAGTACAACCAGTTAGTGTAGATCTGACAATATGTTCAGTGTCCTCAGCCATCAGAGCAATGCAAGTCAAAACTGCATTCTGTCACTTTCGTCACGATGCCCATCATCAGAGTACAGAAAAGAAAAGCAAAAGCAATAAATGGCTGGTGAGGATGTGGGTGAAAGGGAACTGGAACAGCCACCGTGGAAATGAGTCTGGAAGGTCCCCCCAAATTAAAAACAGAGCTACCTTTCATCCAGCGGTGCCACTTCATGGTGTATTCCTACAAGAATTAAAGGCAGGACACTGTGGAGATACCCACATGTCCATGCTTAATGCGGCATAATTCACAATAGCTACACTGGGAAGACAGACTAGATGCCTGTCAACAGGAAAACAGAGAGAGAAAATGTGGCTTATATCCACCATGGAATATTATTCAGAAACATGACAGAACAAAATCATGTCTACAGGAAAATGGGTAGAATTGGAGACCGCCGTGTTAGCTAAATGAGCTACACTCGCGAAATCAAACACTGGATATTTTCTCTGAAATACGAAGTCAAAAAATAGAGAAAAGAGAGAGGCACCAGGAAAAGTAGAGGATGACTAATAGAAATGAGGGAGAGAATGGAGGATGAGAGAGAGATGGGAAAGGGGGTGTGATGAGGGAATAAAAAAGAAATCAAAGTATGCTACATGCATGCACAAAGGTATCAAAACGAGATCAATATTTCAATATAACTAAGATGCACCATCAAAAAATTGTAAATTTTAAATCTGACTCCTCTTCCTCAGTTCTTAATAACCTCTGTCTCCTTTATCTGATCTTACATATCTTGAACTACCTTTGAAGAACAACATTTATTTCTTGTACTAAAATTACATACCATATTTCTTTGAATCCTATAGACTTGGCCTCTAGCATTGTACAGATATTTTTCATGTTAATGTTAAAGTGTGGTTTGAACTGCACTGTTTCCCTTAAATTGTTCCTTCGCCATACTTTATGGTTCCAAAGAGCTCTTAAAATGTTTTTGCTGCTTCCTCCCTCCTGTCTTTCTCTTCCTCTCTTTGTTTTTCTTTTCACAATTCATACATCTTTTTCTCTTTTCTTTTTACTCCTGTTTCACGTGAATTCATAGGAAATGGGCTCAGGGCACAGGCCCCTCACACAGTTCTCCCAAAGGGAGCTTTTTGAGTGGAGGATGCTGGTGCCTCAGTTGATCTAGGGACCCTTCCCTTTAGCTCTCTTCTCATTTTCCTTTGAGGATTTCAGGAAGTACCTCAGCTCTTAGAGAACTCAGTATGCTCTGCATATTGATTCTCTTTGCTCACAGCAAACCTAGGCTCCACCAGGGACTCCCAGCCCAGCCATGATAATATTCATAGGAAATGCATTTCTTTTGGGGTAAAACCCAATCCCTGGATATCTACATAGCATCATTCCTATAGATTTGCTTCTGCAAAACTGAAGAAACAACTCCATATCTTCTAAAAGGCCTGAGGAATCATAGCCATTATTGCTTTTCCTTTCTTACCATTTTGGCAAGTTCCAGGAGGATGCCAGTTTGGCCAATGGTGCCATCCTTAGGAGTCACCTTGGTATTGAATCTTTTCCTCTTTGCTATCACTGTCCTTTCCTTGTATTATTCCTTTTTTCTGTCTCAGGTTCACTCCTAGACTTACCACTCATATTCTTTCTTTTTTCCACTTGTTGATTTCTTTCTTTTTTCCTTCCTTTTCTCTTCCCCTTTGTATCTCTTTATCTTTTTCTCCTTTTCTGGACAACAGAGTTCAGATAATCTCTCTCTTCTGCACTTTTCTTTATGCTTCATTTGTTTCCATGCCTCCTTGTGAGATGCCCCTTGTTAATTACTCCCAGCTGCCATTCTGCTCCCCACCTCTGTCGCATTCTCTTCTACTTCCTGCTCTCACACATACAAAATATTCGTGCATGTGGGTTTTGAGTCTTCTACAAAATTTTCATTTTGGACCCTGCACACTGGTCTACTAAACCTACTGGGGCTGCGCAGAAAACTGTATCCATTTTTATTAGCAGACACATCTCCACAGCTGAGACATTTTGGCAGAAGAATTTGGGTGTGAGGATGCGGTTTCCTGTGTCAATTTAATCTTTTGTTGATTCTAAAAGTCAAATCAGATCAATCATAAAACAAACTCAAATGGATAGGTTTTCAGCAATAATATTCTCTCTACTTCAATCCCATTGTATGCTTCCATTTTCTTGTTTCAACCAAAAGTTTACTATTATTAATTGAAAGTGTTTATGCAGAAGAACATATTTTTAGTTACTAACCTGTGTACTCAATGTAGTTTATATGATCAATTTAGAATATTTTTTTCACATAGTAAAAACATTTTTTATTGAGGTCACTATATTTCCTGTAGCCATCCTGTTCTTGAGTGAATTGCATTTTTAATCATTAGGAATGTCTTCCAAAAGCACTATTACTTTTCTCTTAGTATCATATCCAAAATAATGCTCATATTTTGCCCTGATAACATGAAACACCCACTAAGATCTTTACTTCCTAGGACTTGAGCTGTAAGTTTTCTTGTAAAAAGAAAATGCTTGTTGGATGAATGAACAAATCTTAATTTATCTCTTGCCAGTTGTCATAGTAATTAATATTTTCATCTCCACCACTATTACATCATCCTTACCACAATAGTTAGCGTTTATTAGAATATGTATGTGCTGGGGATTAACACATCATAGCAGATGCTTTTCTTTAAAATAACTTAATTTGAGTTGGAAGATGTCATTTTACTAGAATTGAACATGCTCTCTCTCAAGTACTTCAGAGTTTTCCATTCTTCTGAGATTATCTTAAGTTTCAGAGTTTTAACAGATACTATTACAAAGTAATATAACTTTCCTCAACTTCTTTATTTAGAGAATTCTGGAATTGTACTGAATATCAAAGTCCCCAGTGCAATATGTGCTTTTATTCCTTTCTTTTTTGAAAAAAATAATTTTAATTATTGGATGTTTGTAGTACATAATGATTATATTCATTGTGGGGAACTGGTGTGTGTGTGTGTGTGTGTGTGTGTGTGTGTGTGTGTGTGTGTGTGTGTGTGTAATACATATTAATTCTGTCTTCCTCTCTTCCTCCACCCTCCCTACTTTTTGTTGTTATTACTTTCTTTGTCATGGATATAAGCACTTCTGGCTAATGAGACATAAGAGGTTAGCAGAAGCTGGGCACACACCGATAACCCCAGCACCTTGGGAAACTGAGATAAGAGTTTCATAAGTCTGAGACCAGCCTGGACAACTCAGTGATGTAGCAAAATTGTCTCAAAAAATAAAAGCAAAGGACTCTCTTGTGACTTAGTTTGAAGGTCCTGGGTTCCAGATTTAAAAAAAGTTAGCTGAAAATTTCTAGGAAAGATTTCTTTCTTCCAGGGAGCCTGGGTTAGGTCCTCTCTTCCTCTTCCTGCAGCCATCTCAGATGTGATTCCAAGAGCAGAGGCAGCAACCTTCTGGCCAAGTAGGAAAGACAAAAGTTGTAAGCACATGGAGGACCAATCCATATGATCATCTATTTTTTTGGCTATCTCATCATGAGAGCAAAGTAAATCCTTTCTGAAGTCATTGAAGTTGTTTGTGTGCTACTTACAGCATAATGCATTCTCCAGCAATACAGGCAAGTGACAGTGCTGCAGGTGCAATGGTTCTGTCTTATGTTTGGGTCGCCATCTTCCCAGTTGGTCCTCCATTCTCATTCCTCACTGAGTACCCTGTGCTGAAAGATTATTTTAGGTCCTGCAGTTTTCTATGCTAGATCTTTGCCATCATGGTGTTGGTCCCCTTTGATTCTGTGCCACTTAGGGGAATGAGGATATTTGACAGTTTGGTTATGGCTCTGTGGTGGACCACTACAGTGATCCCTCCTACATAAGTCCTCCTTAAGGGATTCAGGATTTATAATCCTCCCATGATTATAAATAACTCTAGGCACGGTCTCATGGCTCACTTCAACCAGTGGAACATTAGTCAACATAATACAAACAGAAGTTCACTGAGGTCCTAAACCATTGGGATAGGTCTGCTTCAAATGTTCCCAGACACTATGGTCAGAGGAGTGGAAGCCCTGTGGTGAATCCAGCAAAAACCACGGCCCTCGGGGTGGCACTTAACTGAGCAAGCAGTCAGTCAATAGCATTAACTTTCATTCAAAAGAACCCTCTTGGGCACTGTCTCACAACTGCCCCAGTGGAACATGTAGAGCAGAAGCGTTTTCTAACTGAGCCCAGAAAATACACAAAACACCATGAGAGGAAGAAAGTGTTTGCTAACTTAAGAAATTAAAGTGTGAGTTTGTTTGTCACACAATCATAGGTAACTGGACAAAGCTTCTTCCAATATATACCATGACTTAGAGAGTTCCAGTATTATAATGACTACACTAGCTCTACAGGAATAAAAGACCTAAGTATTTGCTTTCACATTTTTGGTACAAATCCAAAATGTAATTTTTGTACATATGAAATATATGAAGGCCAATACATTTATGAGCAAATTCAAAACACTACACTTTCCATTTTATTCTACTTAGCATTTATGTAGTGCTTATCATTACAAAATATAGGTGCTTTGCAATATTATTATTTAGCATTTATATAACACTTTTGGCTTTCAGTGTGTGCTATAAACTATTTTAACTTTTATATTTGCAAGCCACTTTGTAATCATTTAAAATGTTTAAATTATTTCAGAACTCTCCCTGTGGAGGAAAAAATATATAACCAACATCAGGTCCAATTTGTATCTTCCCTGAATATATGGATATGTTGATGCATGGAGAGCTGGAAATCAGTAGACCTGGAGCAATAACACCATCACAACATGACCTATACTAGAAATCTGTGTGCAGATGTGTGTGTTTGTGTGTTTGTGTGTGTGTGTATGTGTTCAGCATGTCCAATTCAATTGCTCCCTTCAAGCAATATTTCATACCAATATTCTAAAAGTCAGAAATATGTAGGTAAACCAAAGCAACTTTTGAAATGGGATAGATGAGACCTTCAATCTGTCTCATTATCATATTTTTATTCATAAAATATCAATCTATTTTGTGGTTATGAGAGTAAATATATTTAACATGGTCCTGATACACCAAAAGTACATAAGAACTAGAAATATTATTTTTAGCAAATAAGATGGTGTTCCAGTTAAGAAGCAATTCCTGGTGTCAAGAAGTTGTGTTGAAACATGTCGAGGTACTTTAGCTCTTTTACATGGTGAGTGTGCTCTCAATGATTCACCACTTTTCAGGGTCAAGCGTTTAGTTCAGTGATTCTGGTGCCTGCCTTGCAAAAAACAAGGTCTCAAGTTCAATCCATAGTATCAAAATAATAACAACAACAACAATAACAATAATAATTTAGGGCCAAGGATTTGGTTCAGTGGCACCACCACCTACCTTGCAAGCACAAGGTCATGAATTTGATTCCTGGTACCACCAAAAAATAAAATAAAATAGTAATGATTTACCATTTTTCTTATTATCTCTTGAAATAATCTTTAGCAGTGAACTCAGTGCAGCTTATTAACCCTATAGTCTTTGTCAGCAGAGAAGGTGGCCTGTCTCAGTCTTTTAAAAGAGCAGTTTTGCTGTTCAGAAAAGACATGTGGCTTTGGAATTCTCCACCGAAGGACAAAGAAAACAACTGGCCATTCTGCTGAACCAGGCCCACCTTGGTATTCCCTGGAGTTTTCTTTAACAGAGTGTTACCACAGTGATATTTCTTTCTTCTCTCTAATGCCATGGATAGTCTTTGCAATTAAATTTTCCTGTTGGTCCAAGAAAGCTGTTCGTTTCCAGGTTCAGAGTGGAAAATGGACTCTCCGTCTCTTTGTCTCTCACAACAAGGAAGTTGGAGAATGGCTGGTTACATCTTCTTAGACTAGGCACAGTTATAATTTGAACTCACTCTTTCATTCTAGAGGTATATTCTTTACAGAGCTGCACAGACAATTTTCTGACCTTTTGAAATTATACAATTACTGATGTACCTGTATAGGAAGGTGCTTAGTCTGCTTTTCAAACCGTTCATTCAGTGGCTTTAATCATAGCATCTGGGGCTTGGTTTCCAAAGAGAAATGCATGTTTTCAGCTTGTCCTCAATATAGAGAGGCAGAAATCTAGGCTTTAAAAAATGATTTGTGCATCTGAATATTTTCATACTTTTGCTTTTTTCAATACTGCACAGAAAGCCAAATAGAATGATAATTTAGAAAGTATTATGACCCCCTTACTCCTTTTCCTCTTCTTTTAGAGGTTTTCAGCTAAAGGTGGACAAGGTCTACCATTCATATATGCTTTCACAATGAAATGAAAATGCAGTAGTCATGTATTTACTTCAGAAGGGCTGGCTATCCTTAGAAGTAGCATAGTTTGATTATTCTTCTAGTTTTTCTCTGTATAAAAGTATTTTGTCCACAAGAAGTTATGAAAAATCTTTATTTGAGTATTTTAGATTAAATAACTAGATCAAACCACCAAACTTTCCCAAGAGATTAAGTCTGAAGTATTCTCACATCAGTACATTTATTCATTCTCAGGCATCTTCAATCCCACTTCATTTGGCCCTAGTGTCCTCAGGGCCAGCTCTGTCCCACAAGTAAGAGCCCTGGAGAAAAACATGAAGGGCTCAAGCTAGATGGAAAGCTGAGCCTTGCATCATACCACAGGCGTAAGCATCAAGTATCTGGAGAAGACGATTCACATTTGCTGCTCCTGTAGTGCTTTCAACAGATCCTGACAGGTGGGTCCTGACCAAGGAGAAGACCTGAACCACTTGGGGGCTGTTCCTGTGAGCAATGAATAACCTGCAGTAGCTGAAATACCACAGGAAGAGGAAGCGAAGGGATTCGTGAAGAACTAACAACTATCTAAGAAAGAAAAAATGATACAGAAAATATTTGGAGTGAGAAATAAATTGATACTTGAAGATGATGCATGCAAAAGGGGAAAAAGACACACACACAAAAGAGGTCTTACAGAAATGTGAAAAGCCCTGGAGATGAAATGTTGTATAAATACTGCTAGTCAGTTATAATGAACCATGGCAAAGCCATATGTTTTGTGACTGAAGGAACTGACAATGGCACAACATCCGTCTCAGCACTGGATCAAGGGAATCAGAGAAAAGAGTATTTAGTAACTATGAGGAAAGAAAGTGGAGGAGGGGCAGTATTTAGGACTGCCGAGGCAGAATACGAGGAAACTGAATGTCATGACAATGTGGAGAAAGTAGAATAGATGATAGATCAAAAGAACTGCAAAACAAATTTTCCCCCTGGACTTATGCTGGCATTAAATAAGCACTAATCATATTTAACAATTATAACCAGATTCAATGAGACTCAAAAAAAGGAAGAGTTCAGGGACACATAAGACCTAAAGAATAATATCTGTGGTGGGTGCAGGAATACAGATGAAAGGCTTAACACCATTCTTACTAGGTCAGTCTGGTCCTGAAACCCTCAGTATGGCCGCCGCCTGCTAAGCAGACCAGCCCTCCCAGGATCTGGGCTGAGGCAACAGTTCCACATCCTCCGGGGGCCTCCATTTCTGCCCACAAAACCCCAGTGGGCAGAACTGTGATGGGCCACCCCACCCATGTCTCTTTTATCTCTTTATTAAAGTCTGTTCCACTGCTGAAGAAAGTATTCCCGCAGATCTCAGCCTTTTATCTCCTATTATCAAATACTTCTTAAATCACAAACTCCACAAGTATTAACTGTGGTCTACCATGTATGTGAGATTTCTAAGCTTTGGGATCACAACACTGGAGTAGCTATGGCTGTTTCCTTGTTCTCATAAGATACCTGGTAGTGAGCAGCAAACAGGAGCACACTCCATGAATGCATAAGTAAAAGAGCATTAATAAGTGCCAGGGACTTAGCTCAGTGGTTCCAGTGCTGGCCTTGCAAGTGCAAAGGCCCAGGTTCAATCCCCGGTAACCACATACAACAACACTGGGCACAGTGACTTATGACCACCAGCAAGACTCTGTCTCAAAAAACAAACAAAGAAAAACAGCATTAATTAAATCACTTCTTCACCTTTTCTGATTAGTTTTCGGAAGCTACTGTAACAAATTACCAAAAATAAGGTGACATAAAATAACAGAAAATGATTATTTCACTGTTCTGGAGGTCAGAAGTTTGAGTCTGGGGGCTGGCAAGACCCTACTACCTCTGTTTGTTGGGAGATGAGGGAGCTTTCTTATTTCACATTGCTCCAGGACGCACGGTCACTGTCTCTGCCTCAGTGGCCACACTGCGTGTTTCTGTCTGTGTGAAGTTGCCCTCTGCCTCTCTCTTTCTAGGACAGTTGGCATCAGATTTAGAGCCTGCTCACATAAAGATGTTATCCCAACATACTGAGCTGCATCTGCAAAGACCTTTTTTCCTAAGTAAGGTTGTATTCCCAGATTTCAGAAAATGGAAGATGGTATCTCGGCAGTGGAGCATTTTTTGGCCAATGTGGTTCACAACACTAAGAAGAGGACATATCCAATTGTTCTTATGTTTTTCTTCTGAAAGCATACAATCCACTTATTGTTGTTTTCCTGAAAAATCGTATTGTACTTTGCATATGACCATGTATGGACTTGTGTTTAATCCACCCCCTTGTTTTCTTTTTTGTCCTCACCAGCCAAATGTAATGGAGTAACATCACCTTTCATCTCTCCAAGATCTATCTCACATTTGTTTTATAGTAGATTTCTTTGTTGTTTCTACTCTGGTCTAGACAGCTTTGTATTTTTTTTTCTTTTTGGAGACAGGGTCTCGCTTTTGTAGTTCAATCTGGCCTTGAGCTCAACCTTGAACTCACAGCAATCCTCCTGCCTCTGCCTCCCAAGTGCTGGGATTACAGGTGTGAGCCACCACACCAGGCACTGTGGTGTATGGTTCTGATTGCTGGTGGCTGTGAATCTCCATGCCCAGCATTGTTGTATGTGGTTCCTGGGGATCGAACCTGGGCCCTTGCATTTGCAAGGCAGGTGCTGGGACCACTGAGCTAAATCCCTGGCCCACAGCTTTGAATTTTAACATGCCTTCTTGCCATGGTCTTCTCTCTGCTGCATCATGTGTCCCTCCAGATGGGGTTCCCATGGCAGCCAGAGTAGACGCCATTCAGGGCAGACCTCAGGAGCTTGCAGTGTTTTCAGAATGTTCAGAATGATGGAGCACCTGTGCTTCCCTGTGTAGCATCTGTCTTCTAGGCCAGCATCGGACTGTCTGCCATCAGAGTACTTTATTTTTTTCTGAGAAAGATTTAAAGATAGATATCAAGAGTTTAGGACTTAACATGAGCAATATGGTAGTTCCAGAGATCTAAATCAAAGTCAACCCAGCATGGCACCTGTCACTTGTTAAGGTCCAAGGGGGTCCCCAAAGAGAAGGTGGAGACCACAGTCCATTCCATAGAAGAGGTTTGTCAACTCATCATTACAGAGAAAGAATTTCACTATGTGTCAATGAAAGGAATAGACCGATTTACCAGGGAGAATTAGAAAGAAAGAGAAAAGAGAGGGAGAACTTCAGCTAGAGGAGCTGAGAAGGCATGTTCTGGTGACAGACACCAGACTGGCTTTCTCAGATTAGCTGGTGGGCCAGGGGCAGGCCTATCATTATGTCAGTCGGGTGATGGCTAAGGGAAATCTGCAGTGCTTGATTTCTGATTTCTGCTCAAGGCAGTCCCTCCCTTGTGGAGGACCTGCTGGAATTCAGGGTGATGGTAAGTTTAGAACAATAACTGAAAATTTCTGCACATTTATTGGTCACTGAATGTTTCTATAATTTTTTTTTAAATCTGAGTATCCTCAGTCTTGAAGAAGGATGAAATATGTCATGTAAATTTACAGCTAATGAACTTTGTTTTGCTAACTTTAAGGCAGGCACATCAGCATATAACTCCAGATCTCAGGAGGCTGAGGCACAGGTCTACAAAGGTTCCATCTAATCCAGTTATAGCTGTCCTGGACCACTTAGTGAGATTCTGTCTGGAGTAAAGAAAAAGAAAAAATTCAAAAAGAAAGAAAAAACTTCTTCAATGTGAAGATCAAGAGAAATACAAAGGAAAATAGCAGAAGACCTGGATTTAAGAAGGCAGAGTGTGGGGAATTCATGTAAAGTGGGGGAGGGGTGGGTGATGAGTTTAGTTTGAAACAAGCTGAGTTACAATCTATGAGAGAAA
>PVIR01038761.1:0-14353 GCA_004026965.1 Petromus typicus | reverse complement strand
TTTTTTTTTTTTTTGGCGGTTCCTTATTTGGCTTTAGCATCAAGATCATTCTGGTCTCATTAAATAAGCTTGGAAGTGTTCCTTCTACTTCTTGGAAAAACTTATAAAGGCTTTATAGTAACTCTAATGTTCGGTGCAATTCACCTGAGAATCCATCTGCTCCTGGGCTTTTCCTTGTTGAGAGGTTTTTGAGTACTGCTTCAGTGTCTTTATTATTATTTAATTCAAGTATTCTATTTCCACTTGATTCTTTATTGGTAAGTTTTAGGGATCAAGGAATTTATCTATATCCTATTTTTTTCATCATAGTTCCTTAGAGGGCCCTTTTTTTTTTTTTAGGTTTTTTTGAGACAGGGTCTCATTTTTGTAGTTCAGGCTGGCACTCAGCTCAGCCTCAAACTCACATCACAGCAATCCTCCTGCCTCTGCCTCCCGAGTCCTGGGATTACAGGCGTGAGCCACCACACCCGGCACTGTGGTATGTGGTACTGTTTGCTGCTGGGCATGAGTCTCCACGCCCAGTATGGTATGTGGTTATCGGGGATCGAACCCAGGTCCTTGTGCTTGCAAGACAGGCACCGGAACCACTGAGCTAACTCCCCAGCCCCTTACAGGGCCTTTTAAAAATTCCTGAGGCATCATTTGTAACTTCTCTTTTGTTTCTGGTTTTGTTTCAGACTTAGCTCACTGTTTTAGTTCACCTAAGGGTTTGTTGATTTTATCTTTTCAAAAAATCCAACTGTCAGTTTTATTGATTTTTCTCAATTGCCTTTCTGCTCTCTATTTGATTTATTTGTTCCCTAGTCATGATTATTTATTTTATTCAAGTAACTTTGGGTTTATATTTTTAAAACTCTTCTCTAGTTTTATGAAGTATAAAGTTGTGCTCTTGAGATTTTTCTTCTTGCTTATTATAGGTGCTTATATCTGTAAACTTTTTTTTTTTTAGTACTACTTCTCCTGAATCATATAACCTGAATCACACAACCTTGGTTTGTTAGGTCTTGTTTTTTGTCTCAAGTTATTTTAAAACTTCTTTACTAATTTTATCAACTCAAAGGTTGTAGAAGAATGTCTTAATTTCCATGTATTATTTTCCCATTCTGTTATACTTATGAACTCCTAGTTTTATTATATTTTGTTTATAAAAGAGGCTTTGTGTGATCTTTGTATTATTACCATTTGTTTTGTAACTGGATATATGGTATACCCTGCAGAATGTTCAGTGTGTTCTTGAGAAGACCTGGTGTTGGATGTAATGCTCTGTGTGTCTGTATGGTCTACCTAGTTTACAGTTGAACTCAAGTCCACTGACTCAACTATTTCCCTTCTGTGTATCTTCCTAAAAGCATTGAAGACATATTACAGTGACACATGCACCATAATATTATAGCACCACAATTCATAATAGCTAAGTCTTTGAAGAAGTTTATATGCCCATCAACACAGAAACAGATAAAAGAGATAGGGTATTTACATATACACAGTACTATTGTGCTATAAAAAAAGGATGGAGTTATGTGCAGGAAATGGATGCACCTGGAGACCAGAAGCTTACATGAAGTGAGATGGAGAAGCTTAAATATAGCATGGATTCTTTTATGTGAGTGACTGAAATCATAGAGACAGAAAACAAATAGATAATGGAAAGTCAGGAGATGAATCTTTCTCAAATGGGAAGGGGATCCAGAGATAGAGGGGGTTTGAAAGGGAAGAGAAAGGGGATGAAAAGAGCATCTGAGGTGTATTAGGCACATGTACTAATCCCACACAAAGAATATAAATTCCATGCAATGCCAATATATACTCATCAGCATAATTGTTAAAATAAATATTTGTTTTCTATTACTGAAGCTGAGGCAGTTAGGCAATAAAGGCTTTCACTATTACCCTATTCTTCTTTCTTCTTTTATATCTTTTTTTAAATATACTTAGGTCCTCTGGTGCTAGATGTATATATGTTAAATTAGTATATATTACTACTTAATTGATCCCTTTATCATGATACTGGGACATCATTTGCATTTAGAATAGTTAACTCATTCTCTATTTGGTATGGTATGAGAGTGTCTATTTTCCTTTTTTTTTTTTTTCGTATTTGCATGACATTTTCATTTCCACCCTTTCACTTTCAGCCTTAAATGCATAGTGAGATTCTTAGATATCATATCTTTGTATCTTTTAAAAAATTCATTTAGATATATTTCATATTTATTGGGGAGTTCACTGCATTAAAATTAAAGTGATCAAAAACATCTTTACTATTGTCATTATGTTCACTACTTTCATTTTGACTTTTAGTTCTTATCGTCTAGATTCCATATTGCTGTTCCATTATGTCTTCTTGTTTTGTACTGATAAGCTTCATTTTTTTTTTCTTTTGTGTCATTTTTATAGGTACTTACTTTGTGGAATTTACATTAAAGATCTGTAACCATGTAGTTTGAGGTCATCATTGAGGATTATAGACTTCTGTCTCCCAATTATGTTACTGGTGTTCTATGCTAATAATATCACAAATACATCTATTTATTCTTCATACCCACTAATGGAATTCAGTACTTTTGCATTATAATGAAAAGCAATTTGTACACCCCTTTTACAATGATGCAGTATTCTGTTTGTGTATTCACCTCTACCACTGACTTTCATGCTTTCATAACGTCTATTGCTGCTACTCGATGTCCTCCTTTCACTTGAACTCCCATTTGATGACCAATTCAGTGAAATTTTTTCTAATAAAATTTTTATCTTACTTCAATTAAAGGACATGTGTGCTGGACATAATGTTTTATGTAGCAAGTTTTTTTTTACTTCTTTCAGCACTTTGAGTGTCACACCACCTGCCTTCTGCCTTGAAGCTTCCCCTTGCTTTTGATTTTCAATGATCTATTCAAACTTGAAAAATAAGCTAAAAATTTAATTTCCTGGGTGAGGCACATTTTATACCCATATTCCTTCTATGCAATTTCATAGAACACTGGGTTTCTCTTATTTTTGTAAATTAATAAATACTTATATAATTCAGGGTAATATCCACTGTTGTAGGATCATATACACATAAACAACACACAAAGATACATACATACAAACTTTTACATCTATGCATGTATGTGTTTGTGTCTGTTCATGTCTACCCACTTATCTACTATATCTAATATATAGACATTCATTCACATTTTACGTTGAACCTCTAAGGAAGATCTATTATTGTATATGTATTTTAAAATGAGATAACTGAGATGCTCCAAAGTTAACACACCAAATCTCATCCGATTTCAACGGTTTAAAAATATTTCTTACTATAGTATTAGTTCAGTTTTTAAGGCAGGTTCTTTCTATTCTGTTCAGTCTGGCCTTGATCTCATTCTGTGGCCCAGGCTGACCTCAAATGCATAGAGACCCTCCTGCCTCAGCCTCTTGAGTGCTGGGATTACAGATATACACCAACATGCACTGCCCAGTCCTGGTTATTTATATTATAAATCATGTTTATCCTCTCCATTGTAATATCACAATGCCTCAAGAAGTACTTACATGACTATTCTATTAATTCACATATTCTGTAGTACTTGCTTGAGGCAATTTACTGTACCAAGCACTGGTGATGGTTAAAACAAACATGTGTTCTATTTTTCTCTTTTTTAATGGAGATTATGGTCTATAGCAAGTTATCTAATAACAGGTTCAAGCATCCATGGATAGAATGTATGTTAACAGGGGTATGAAGAACATCACACTTCATTTTCATTTATGTCTAATTCAAGTGTACCATGATTTTTTCACTTATGTTTGTAGTAGTTTTCATAATAGTATTGGAAAGGCTTGTGATTTTGGATGATAATAAAAATAACAAATATTTCGTGTCATTTTATAGGTATTTCCTTCGCTGAAAATAGTTTTATATTCATTGCTAGTGCAACTCTGTATGAAACGGCCAGCTGTGTCATGCATGCCATAGGTTACTCACCTCTTGATTAGTGTTGTTAACCCTACTGATGCATTTTAGTATTTAATGTGGTCATGAGGAACTATGTATGATATGACATCATATGCTTTAAATATTTATAAAACTGTTTTTCAACATATCTAGCTTCTTTTGTCATCCTAAATTTTTTATATTGCATATTTAAATGTATTTCCAATAACCTTGTCTAGATTTTGAAGGCCCTACAGTGTAAGTCCATGATGGAAACCTTGACCCCCAAAATGGGAGACTTTTCCATATTATTTAATAGCATTCTCTCTATAGCGATAAACCTAGGTTCAAATTACAGAGATGAATTCACTTCAGTTTATGCCTCTTTAGTCTGTTACATTCTTGCTGTGAAAATAAAATTAAGATAAAGGTTGTAAAACACCTACTCCAATGGCTGGCATCTCTTAAATTTTTACTAACTATTAGAACTTATTCATGAGATATCCAGACAGTAAATGACCATGAAGAGTGATTTTGAAAATATATGCAAATTATTAAAAGTTTTTACAAATGTGGTTCTTATACCCTTTTGAGAGAATTTAAAAATATGGTAAAAAGCACTCTGAAACATTTTGGTAGTTTCTTAAAATGCTTTAAATACATATCCTGTAATAGCCACACTTTCCATTTTGAAAAGAATTAAATCTTCTGGCCATATTTATATAAGAGAGAAAGCATATGGCCAGCAACAAAATTCAAAGTACATTCATAGCAGTTCTGTGAGTGACAACTCTGAACTCTATACAGGTCATTTGCATTCTTATCTGACTGGGTAAAAAATAGAGTACTAGTTTTCCATGCAGAGGACTAATAAATTAAAGCAGTTATCCACATGAATTGTATAATAACTATATTAACCACTAGAAGCTAGACAAGAAAAGTAAGTATTGTACTTTTTAATGTAGGCTTTCACCTGTACAAATGACTAGAATGTATAGATACATCTCTAGATGATTAAAGGAATGATTACAAAGAGTCATAAAGAAACTTTTTGGATGGTTGATATACCTACTGTCCTTGTTCAAGTTCATGGACACAAATACACTCATTACAACATATCGAGTTGTACATTTTAAGTTTGATAGTAATATTATATGTCAGTTATAACCCAGTAACACTATTTAAGAAATTACCATAATTTGGAGCATTCATAAAGATTTAAGGAGTTAAAATGTTAATACTCTATCACTTCCTTAAATAAAGGTTATTCTATAAAACATTATATGTAAAAGATTTATGTCCTAAATAACTCTGACAACTGGATGGAGTAACTTTAAACATTTCAAGAAAACGATTTTTCATACCACCTGTTACTTGTAGTTCATCATATCATCAGTAAACTATACGGCAACTGATTGCTGACCAATAACAGGGAAGGGCTTTACCCAATTTGATATATTACAACTTTGTTTATTTACCATGAACAACCAAGTCAGTAAGAAAAATATTATACTGGTTACAAATGATAAGCTACATAAAATCTAAAGTATTCATCAATATCAGCTGATTGCTATATGATTCTAAGTTACAGAAAAACGTAGAATAAGCTTCCCACGTTGAGAAATGATTAAATATTTAAAATTGATTTTATAAGTTTTCTTCATTTCACAGAAAAAAATATCATCTCAAACCAAATCAGCAGATGAGGGAAGTATCTGATGAAAACTGAATTGAATCCATATAACAAGGATAGAAATGTAAAATGTATTCTCACACAAATTTTTTCAAATTCATGTTAAGTGGGTTAAGATGATCAAAATGTAAAGATCCCTCAACTTGTAGAAATTAGTACCTCTACAAAATCGTAGTCAAACCTAAAAAAGGTAGAAAATTTTTTATTTTGCTGCTTCATTTTAAGAGTCCACACCACACCCTCACCTAAGTCAGCTGAAGGATATTTTGAACACACACACTGGCAAAAATCTCTTCAATGGCTCTTCAGAGCATTTAGAAGAAAAGTCCTTGATACAATTTGAAAGATGCTGAGTACTATGTTTCTCCTTGATTCTCCTATTTTTCCATATTGTCCTCTACATCTTTCGTTCACTTGTCCTTATTTTTCTTAATATATACAAGTCAATTCTCACTGAGGATATTTTCCTTAATTTTTCCTTCCGATCAGGAACACCATTCAGCATACATGACAAATCTCAATTCTGCCTTTCTGGTCTCTCTTTAAAAGTCACCTCCTTGAAAAGCACTTTCTGAATTTTTCTCTTTAAAAGAATGTTTCCTTGACCTTGATCATTTTGTCTTTCTTTGGCCTATTTCATTTTCTTTATAGCACTTTCTACCACCTGGTAACAAATTATTGACTGGTTGGCCAAATGATTTTCTCTCTCAATAGACTACTCTGTCTACAACGAAGGTTCCTTTTTGCACCTTGTTTACCACTGTAACTCTGGTACAGTAAAAATGCACACAATTGGCCCAAAATAGTTGTTAAATGAATAAACAAAAATATATTCAGGATTACTGTCATTAAACAGATTAATTATCTCTTGGCTGTCAAAAAGAGACTTTAGCTATCTATATTTTCATATGTGTTTTTCTCATAATATATAGTAATGAAAATTTTCAATGGACATAGTAGAAATTATTGTAAAAATTTTATTTTTTATCATTTTTTTAAGGTTTTTTGAGACAGGGTCTCACTTTGTGGTTCAGGCTGGCCCTGAGCTCAGCCTCAAACTCACATCACAGCAATCCTCCTGCCTCTGCCTCCCGAGTGCTGGGATTACAGGCGTGAGCCACCACGCCCGGCACTGTGGTATGTGGTACCGATTGCTGCTGGGGTGAGTCTCCACACCCAGTATTGTATGTGGTTACCGGGGATCCCTGAGCCTGCAAGACAGGTGCCAGAACCACTGAGCTAACTCCCCAGCCCTATTGTAAAAATTTTAAAGATAATGTTTCTATAAAGAGCCAGACAAAATCTCACATGCTATTTGGTATATAATCACAATAATGATAGTTCATCTTCCCATCACAGTGACAAAATAACAGATGCATGATACTGTGAATAGGCTCTCCTTTAATTCAAATATTTGCTAAAGCTATGTTTTACTTTAAGTATTTTAAATAGTATTATCTTTACAAAATTTATGACTTTTACATATAGCCTTTCTCAAGTATATCAATCCGGGACTATACATAAAATATTTAAACATATAACTAAAGGATAAGCAGCAAACACGTGGTTAGGGAGTATGGGCAAAGAATAATGTAGGTTGAGGAAAAAAACCAGGAATTCATTATAAATCTGCAAAAAGGTCTATAAGACTATGTAAATGAAGTGGAGAAAGCATGATGAATAAGTAGAGGGCCTCAAGACAGGCAGAGGGTCCCTTATGGGGCGGGGGGGGCTTCCCTTTCAGCCACATTAAAAAAAAACAAAAACAAAGAATCCTAATGTTTCTTATAAGTACACTGGAAGGTAGTTAGCAAATGACTTGGATAATCTCACTTTATTATAAACATACAAACTGAATGTACTTGTAAGAACAGACTAAAAGGGGGTAAGGTATATTTCTAGACATACAGTTTTGTTAAGACAATTTTAGTATATCAGGCAGTATAGTTTGACCAGACTATTAGAGAAAAGAAAACATAGGAGGAGTGAAGTTACAGAGAGTCAAAAAGGATATCAGATACATGATTGTATACAAGATGTACCAATAAAGAATTCAATTTAAAAAAAAAAGTATACCATATGGAACACAGTGATTGGGAAAGTTTCAAAGGTATGAATGTGTAAACTCTTCTGTGTTTTTAACTTGAATAACTGAATAAATGCTAGCATATTTCCTGGTATAGTTAGATTAGAAAGAGAATTGTTAACTTGTAGTTCCTTTTTGTTGAGTATAAATTCTTGGAAGATATCCAAGCTAAGATCTTCATGAGAACAGAGTTATGTGGGGGACTTGAAAGTCTTAATTGTTAATAATGATATATATTTAAACAAAATAATCTATAAGACATGGAATGAATGAGACAAAAGTTTAAGATGTTGATATCCTCAGAATCATTCAAAATTCATGGCTGAAAGTGAAAAGATAGAACTATCAGATATTGAAACAAATACCAAAAAATCAAGGGAAAAATCCAATAAAATGTACTATCATAGAGATTAAGAGCATAGATAGTTCAGTGTAAGAGGAAATGGTCAATTCTATCAAACCTGGTTGGTAACTATAGTGCAAAAAAACAGGAGGACTGAGTTTAGAAATATGAAGGACACAGTGAGTTGAGTGTAAGCAATTTCAGGCAAGAAGCAAAAGTAAGGCAAATAGGTTGAAGAGTACAATGAACCGTATACTTATGAATTCAATTCATTCCCAAGGACTGGTTGTAACCTAAGACTCCTTTACATAGCCTTCAAAGTTTCTCCTGCACTCAGGAAAATCTCAGTGTCTTTAGTGAGACACTGGTCCAAGATTTCTCAGTTACCCTCACGTAAGAAAAGGTGTTGTAACGTTCCTTCCAGAACTCCTTAAGGGTTAAATGTGTATCTGAGACCATCTGGAAGCACATGTGTCCAGGATTAAGGTCATAAATCAAAGCTTAGTTTATACTTTAAAAGTAAAATTTCAGTCATAACCCAAGTTATTCTTATGTCAGGCTGGTCACAACTTGAGGGTTCCCTGTAGAACAATTGGGAATAGTAGCTAAAGAAAGTTTTATAGCAACTTCTACAATTTTATGACTTAATTCAGTTTTTCTTAATACCCAATTATATTGAATACACATAGCATTTTAGGCAATTTGAGAACTTCAGCTTTTTCCTTTCTGGTTCAGAAGGTCAGTTGTAATGTTTCCTTATCCATTTTATTATCCTTACTTCATCCTAATTCCATTTCTTCAACTCTCAGTAGGCCTACATCACTGTCACCTTTTTGTCTGCATATAACATCGGTGACTAAAAGAGATTTCAATGTTCAATACTATTCTTGATTCGTAAAAAATTTCAATTAATTTTTATTTTTGTTTAACCATTTGTGAAGGTATACTGTTTAATGTATTCAAATTTTACACACCTGTATATTCCTGATGATCTGATCCATTTATCCTTAAAAGATGCCTTTTTCTCACAGTATATATGCCTTTACAAACACATTAACATTCTTTTGGTTAAGTTTTACAGCATCTTTAAAAATATCTTCATTATTAAAATAAGTGATTTTATGCAAAACACATTTTACCCAGAATAACTTTTCAAATCCCAGTGTTCATTAGTCTACAATGCTGATGTTTTCTTATTCTTGTGTTTTTATTCCTCTGTATTTTTGCAACTGTTGATTATTTTACTTAACTTATGGTAGATATGCTATAATTTGTTGCTAGTATTTTTACTTTACTTAAGGAAGCATATTCTATAAAAAAATACTCATCTCTATTTTTACTGTTTTGGGTGAAGTTTATCTACTCTTGTTTGTTTTCTACACAGAATTTTTTTAAGTCTGTAGGATTTTTGAAAATTTATATTCTTGTATATCTACAACTAATAAATTACTTCAGTATTTTTCATGATCAAGACCATCTTTATTATTTCGTTTTTAAAACTTTACTTTGAATTGTTGTAGGCTTTCATGTAGTTATACTGAAAAATGCATTCTGTTTCCAACAGTTGTAATCTGCTGCGTATCTATTTTACTTCCCTTTCCAGTAGGTGGGCAACACACTTGAAAACCACAGTTTAAAGGAGGGGAGGATTATTTGGTTCATGATTTCTGAGGGTCCAGTTCATCGTGAATTGGCTCCAAGGCAAGATGGAAAGAAAGCAGAGCAGGTAATAGCAACACAGAGTAAGGAACAAGAGACAATATATGATGCAATCGCACCTCTTCACCTGGCCGAAACACACCCAACATTGTTATTTACTAATCTAAGCAGCTTCCAAGACAAGGTAATTGAAAATCCACCTTAACTGTTAGAATAAATATAACACAATATTAGAAAAAGAAAATTGACAGTGGAATAATATTTGTCAGATTTTTCACAAGAATTCTTCATAGAATCCTTTTCACAGTCACATCTTCCCTACCTTTTGGCTCCAAAACAACATAGAAAAGAGAGGAAAAGTATAAATCCATGGTAAGCAAAAGGGAGGAAACAATAAAAGGCAGATAAGTGACATACAAATTACAGAAATATGGAGAAAATCAAAACAACAATAACATTTGAAGAATACTATTGATAAACCTTCATTAAAAATGAAAATAACACTGAAATTCTATCTCACTCCAGAAAGAATGGCTGCTACCACAAAATCAGCTTACAACAAATGTTGGCAGGGGCGAGGGGAAAAAGGAACCCTTCTCCACTCTTGGTAGGAATGTGGACTGGTGCAACCACTGTGGAGATCAGTGTGGATTCCTCAAAAGCTAGGACTACTGGTCCCATTTCACATAGCTGTTTCCCTGTGGAGTATCATCCCCAAACAATTAAAAGCCTCATACTACAGCAAAATATTCACACCTATTTTTACAGCAGCAAAACTTGTAATATCTAAATCCTGGAAACAGCCCAACTACCTATCAACAGGTGACTGGATAAGTGTGTGTGTGTATGTCAGTGTGTGTGTAAAGTACAATAGAGTACTACACAGTGATAAATAATGACAAACTAAAGACAGTTATAGCTAAATGAATACACCTTGCAGCCATATTAAGTGAAATAAATAGGACACACATGTAAATACTTAGTAGTTTCTCTAGTGTGAGAAACTGAAAGTGTAAATGAGGAGCTATAAAGTAGCAAGAAAACTTTCAGAATAGAAGAGAATATAGGGAGCAGGTTGGGAGAAAGGAAAGAAAATGAAGGGAAAAGAAGGAAAAATGGAAAAGTTTTTGTAAATAGGGAGGCAGAGAATAGGAATGGACAAAAAATAAAAAGAACCAAGATATATCTTGTACAGGTATAAATTACCAATAATGATTGTGATCGTAATGTATACCTAAAATGTACCCATAGATTTAACGGAAAAGTATAGTAGTGAAAGATAAAAAATAAGTTTTAATGCCAGTGCAGGAATGAAACAGGAGTGATTAGTATAGAAGTTAAATCCCACAAATGATAACCCAGAATATTTTGAGCAACACTGCACTTACACATTCTAAAACTTTAAAGAAATAAAACAGCTCATTAAAAACCAGGAGCTACCAAACTCATCCAGGATGAGAGAGGCAACATGAATACTATTGTGGACCATAAAGAAGATAATTGTGTAATTTAAATTCTGAGGAAAAATAATCTCTAGGCCCAGATAGATTCCCTGGGAATTGTATTAAATATTAACAGAAATGTTATATTCTGTTTTCATGAAAATGCGAATGGAAGAAGTATTTAAGTATTTTCCAGCTTATTTTATCAGGCAAGATTATATTGGAAAAAGAGGGACAGAAGGAGAGAGAGAAGAGAAGAGAAAAAGAAAAAAGAGGAGAAAGAAACTAGAGACCAATATTCTTCAAAAATAGGGGTCCATACCATCTAAATAAAATGTAGCCCTGAGTAAATACAAAATAATTGTATCCAGTTATCATAGAACTAATTATATATTCAGTAGAGCTGTAAAGAGAATTGAGTAGTTCCATGTGCCTGTTACCCTATTTTCACCAATAATCATTTCATAATTACAGTTCAGTTTCTAAACCAGGAAATGAACAATATAATGTTCAGCTGTGCTCTTCATCATTCTATCCTATGACAAACTTAACATAACCACCATCATAAGAAAATGCTAAAATATTCCAGTGGCACAAGAACTGGTCATACATTTCCCCTTTGTGGGGATACCTGCCCTCCCTTCTCTCAATCCCTAAACAACAGGAAACACTGAAGGGTTCTCTGTATTCAGAATTATGTCATTTCCAGAATGCTGTGTGGGTCTAATCATAGAGATTGTAACTATCAGAGTTGGCTTTTTTTTTTCCTT
This sequence comes from Petromus typicus, assembly GCA_004026965.1. Taxonomy (NCBI): domain Eukaryota; kingdom Metazoa; phylum Chordata; class Mammalia; order Rodentia; family Petromuridae; genus Petromus; species Petromus typicus. Next base: position 2,441 of record PVIR01038761.1, on the reverse strand, counting down.
AGTTCCATTCAAGGTGTATTTATTAATAATTTGTTCCTTTTCATCAGTGTGTAATACTTTGTAGCACACTTGATCATTCACCTATGAAAACACAGTTGGGTTGGTTTTAGGTCTTGCTTATGACAACTAAAGCTGATGGGGACTATCACATTCATTTTTTTCACAGATATGTATTCATTTCTCTGGGATAAATGTCCAGTAGTGTAACTGCTGGGCCATATGGTATGCACATATTTAATTTTAGAGAAACTGCCAATATATTTTCCCAAGTTTCAGTACAATTTGCATTACAACCAAACTCTGAAAGATCTACATTGTGTTTATCCTCCTCTGGCATTTAGCATTGTAACTATGACTTTCCTCTTAGTGTACCTCATCATATTACATGTATAGTGATATCTTATCTACCAATCATTGGCTTTTTAATACACATTTCCCCAATGTTAATAATGTTTAACATCTTCTCATGCGCTTATGCACTAACCAAATATTCTTTATAATGAAATATCTCTTCACATCTTTTGCTCATTTTAAGTGGAGTTTTTCCACTAAGTTTTGACTTTTTTGACACATTCTAGGCATGAGTTATCATATATGTAATTTATACATGTTTTCCCCATGCCTCTATTGTTTTGAAACTAAAAGTGTCTTTCAAGGAGTTAACTGGCTTTTATTTTGATAAAATGAAGTTTACTCTCTTAAAAATATTTGAATCATATTTTCATGACATATTTAAGTACTTTTAGACAAATTCTCAGACTCAAGAGATTTCTATTTTTTTATACTGAAAGCTGTCATTTTACATGTAAAGAGAGTTCATTTTGAAGTAATTGTTCACTGAATTACAAGATCTAGAGATGTTTTCCCTCTCAACCACAACCAATAGATATTCAATTGCTCATCCGTCATTTGTTAAAAGAACTCTTATTTCACTGAAATTCTTCCACACTTTTATTAAAAATCAATTGGATGTTAATTATATGCATTTCAAAATGGTGTCCATTCTTTTTGGTATCTGCCTCTGAATACCATGGTCTTTTTCTGTCAGTGTCAGGGTTCCTACCCAAGGCCTCCACAAATGTTAGTGCTCTACCACTGACCCATATGCCAGCCATTCTTAAATTGCTCTGCAAAAATTAGTGTTTATGCATTAAGCAAAGATACTTTTACAGAATGCTTATAACATTATCTGTCTGGATTAGAGAACTGATTTTGAAGTGAAAGAGGAAATCACTCCTTCTGAATTATACTAAAAAATAAAGAAACAGAAGCATCTGATTAACAATGTGTATAAACCATGTAAGAGAAAAATAAGGGGGATCAAGAAATGAATGAGCACGGAGAGAGGAAGGGAAAGGGGGAAAAAAGAGTTAAAATGCATTTGTACCAATTCCCCACAAGGAAGGGAAATATTATGTACTCTAAGAATATACCAACAAAGAAAGTGATCTGAAAAAAAATGGGTAAAAAATATACATAAATTTACCAAATCACATGAACTCCTTCTTCAATGTACAAGTAATTGCATTGGAGATACCAACTTTAATTTTCACCTATAAAATAAGTTGTGTCTTATACTGGTACAAATCCCCATTATGGAGTGCAATCATGATGTGTATATTTAATGTACCAATAAAGATAATAAAATAAAATAAAATAAAATAAAATTTTCTCTTGATACAGCTTAAACTTTCTTCTTATAATAATTTTAAGAATTCTTCCAAAATTATGTTTGTTGTTTGTTTTTTGGCTGAACTCTTTATTGGTGCATTACATATACACATCATGATTTTACTCCACAATGGGGATTTTTAAGACACAACTTAATTCTCATTTTTTTCCATAGCCCTACCCACCCTACCAACCCCCTATTTACATAAAATTTGTTTCCTTTCTTTTTTCTTATAATATCATTATTTTCCCCCTTTACCCTATTTCACTTTGAGTATTTTCTATTTCACAATATATAACATACAATTCTAGAACTCATTTACATCTTTATTTTCTTATACCAAAGAAAAGATGCAATATTTACCTATCTGTGACCTATTTATTTCACTTATGAGGATATGCTCAAGGTACATCCACTTAAGTATAAATGATTCAAACTTATAATTTTTAAGCCAGAGTAATACTCCATTTTGTGGAATAACCACAGTTTTTTTATCCAGTCTCCAGTTGATGGACATTTGGGTTGTTTCCAAGATGTAGCAATCACAAACTGAGCTGCTATAAACATGGGTGCACATATGTCACTGTGATATGAGTCTTTTAATTCTTGTGTGTATATACCTAGCAGAGGGATGGCTGGGCCAAATAGGACCTCCAATCATCAAAATGGCTATACTTCCAAAACTACTATATAGATTCAACGCAATCTCAATTGAAATCCCAACAGCATGTTTCACAGATCTAGAGAAAAAAAAAAATCCAAACTTTCA
>PVIR01038760.1:0-14345 GCA_004026965.1 Petromus typicus | reverse complement strand
ATAGAGGTGGTAGAATCCCAAGGTCTTTGAATTCTTGAATGGAGGATGCTCAAGGGAATCTGGATGAGGGATGACAGCAACTGAGATAGTGTAGTACATGTCACTATGACCAGATGAACAATGGGCAGCTTCACTGAGACATGCAGAAATGGAAGCTGCCATGCATTGAACAGTTTACTCAGACCAGCTAATTCTCTAAATGCATTCCATCCCTGCTCAAGTGCTGTATCAAGGTAGTTTAGAAGGCTAGAATGGAGTTTCGTCTCCTAATAACTTTGCTTAGCATTGAGTTTTTTTGTGTGTTTTTTTATTTCATTTTTAAAAATTGGACTTTAAAAATTGGAATCTGTTGACAGTCCATCATTTGAGCGATCTATGTTCTCACTATGGTGTTGCAGTCTTGGTTCTCAAACGTCCTACTTGGTAAGAGAAGCAAATTAGTACTGTGGTTTCTCAGTGATGTCAAGCATGCCAGTGCTTTATCTTCATAGAACTTTAGTTATATTTGTGTTGATAAAATGCTGATGATTGATTTAGTGCTCAAAACAAGCTGCCGTTCTGTACCTCAGAATATGGCTGCCTTGGACATGGGTACATTGAAGAGAGAGCTGAGGGAAGGAAAACTAAAACCCATAATCAGAGTGGGTCCTAACCCAGTAATTGATGTTAAATGAAATCATAAAGGTGCAGCCCGACCCTTGTGGCTGTACTTGGAGACAGGACTTCTGAAATAGCTGCCTTCATTTTAGCTACTTCTTTAATTAGCTCAAAGATTCACATTAGGAATAAACTGAATCCTGATGAAACTTTAGGATGGATATTAAAAGTGGTTCCAGCCACAGACCCAGATCACATCTGTGTTCGAGATTTGACCTTGGTTAGGACTAGAAGTCTGGGAAGATGGTGCAGTGAATGCAGGGAGGTCTTCACAGCCCCCTGAGGAGCGCACTTCATTCCAGGAGCAGCATCCCCGACCTTGGGGCCACTGTGCCCGTCCTCAGGGGCCCTCAATCCCTCGAATAGTCCTGCCTTTCAACAGTAGAAGTAACCTGGGACTGTCCTGGAGGCCGGCCTGTTCTTTTGCAATGCAGAGGCTTGAGCAGTGTCAGACTGTGTTTTGAAAGTGAAGGAAGCATCTGAGAATATTAACACTTTCTTCAGGGGGTTCAAAATCCCAAGCAACTGGGCCGGGGAGTTAGCTCAGTGGTTCCAGCGCCTGTCTTGCAAGTGCAAGAGCCCGGGTTCAATTCCCTGGTAACCACATAACAATACTGGGTGTGGAGACCCACACCCAGCGGCAACCAGTACCACATACCACAGTGCCGGGCGTGGTGGCTCACGCCTGTAATCCCAGCACTCGGGAGGCACAGGCAGGAGGATTGTGATGTGAGTTTGAGGCTGAGCTCAGGGCCAGCCTGAACCACAAAGTGAGACCCTGTCTCAAAAAAAACATAAAAAAAAAAAATCCCAAGCAACTAAAATGTCCTCTCTCTGCACCATGTTGGGTACTCCTAATGCACCCCAGAGAAAGAGGCCCTTTTCAAAATGGCATCTTTTAAAAATTGGGACCCAACTTTTATGACAGTACCTTGATTAACAACTCAAAAAAGATGAAAACATATGCTATCATTTTTAAACACAGATATCGCTCTCCAGAGAGATAGTGTCAATCATGTTAACATACACACACACACACACACACACACACACACACACACGTGTGGAAACATTCCCTCAGACTGCCTTTGGATGCTTGTTGAGTTTAATCACTATCAACACTGAAAAATATTTTGCGCTATAGCTGATCTTAATCTCCAATGTGGTGGCTTATCTATTTCTTCTTTTCAGTTCCTCAGTAAGAAAACAGCTGGTCTCAATTCCTTTTATGTCAGGTTTTTCATGTACTGGGGGACTTAAAATGGTGAGAAAGGTCGTGCCTGTTGATTAAAATAGCAGACTGAATTCATATAACCTCAGTTCTTTTAATTTCCAACTCTGGAGAAAGAGGGTGGGGAGTAACTGGGCTTGACAGGATTTTGTGTATTGTCATAATCTTCTTTTCAAACAAAGTTGGTTCCTTATAAGAGTTATCCTAATTCCTAATCAAAATGTCTAAGGAAGAGTACACAGGATCACCATTGTGTTTCTGATGTTCACAATTTTAAGAACAGTAAGGAAAGTCTAGTCCCTCTGAAGCTGCTTGTGTTGTTCATGTCCTGATAGATACATGTTAAACACTTGTGACTTTCACAATTTCCAGATTGTTAGCTTTAGACTAAAAATCAACAGCTTGACCACATTAACTTCCCATAGATAAGAGTTATTAAACTTGGACAAAACACTAAACAAAGCATTAACTGAAGATGCTACAAAGAAAACCTAAAAAGTAGAAACCAGTGAGATTACATTTCACAGATGAGCTGCAAAAAATGGGCGAATCTTAACATATTGTGGATATTTGCGTAAAATAAATTAAGTATTGTAGGAAGACAAAAGTACACATGTTTGAGGTGTCAGAGAATGTAATTTTGGATTATTAAAGCACTCAGAGTGCATGCGGGGCATCTTGAAATTAAAAGGGAAGGACAAGAGGGTGATCCTGTGTGCAAACGTTACTCACACTTTTGGTTAACTTAAAAAAGCAACAGACATAGCCTAACATCACCAAGTGGGTTGTTCCATTGCTACTGACACAGAGAGGACAGTGATGTTCCTGCTTTGGAGCCAGTTAACCATGGATGGAAACTCTGAAAATGCGAAGGGAAGTGAAACTTCTTCCCTTGAGTTGTGGATGTAGCATATTTGTTCCCACTGACAAAATGCTGGCTACTGTAATTTGTAGTGTATCCAAATAGAAGACATTATATGTGCATAAAGGAAAAAGTAACCTGTTTGTCAGAAATATAATTATTGGAAATTAAACTCAAGGTATTCCAGATGTCACAATAAGCAGAAAAACATTTTAAAATAGATCTTATGAGTATGGTTAAATTTTTAAAAGATGTGCACAATGGATAAATAGACATGGCATCACAGCACAGAAATATAAAATATGAAAAAGTCAGATGTAAATTTTATACTTCAAAAGAAAAATCATTAAAATGAAAATTTCACTAAAGATAATATGACAGAAGAGTCAAAGACTTTTTTTTTAATTGAAATCTTTATTGGTACATTACATATACATATTATGATTGCACTCCACAATGGGGATTTGTACCAGTATAAGACACAACTTAATTCTCATTTTTTTTCCCATAGCCCTACCCACGCTACCACCCCTCTATATACATAAAATTTGTTTTCTTTCTTTCTTGTTATAATCTCATTATTTTTCCCCCTTCACCCTATTTCACTTTGAGTATTTTCTATTTCACAATATATAACATACAATGCTAGGACCCATTTACATCTTTATTTTCTCATACCAGAGAAAAGATGCGACATGTACCTATCTGTGCCCTATTTATTTCACTTATGAGGATATCCTCAAGGTATGTCCATTTAAGTATAAATGATTCAAACTTGAATGATAAACCAGTTGACATTATCTACCTAATAGAACAAAGGGAGATGAAAGATCAATAGACTGGAGTTCCAGAAAGCAAGAGAGAGCAAATGGGAAGGAACAAGAGTGAAACACTGCAAGGAAATAACGGCCAAACTTGTCTCAATTTTCTGAAAATTGGGGAGTAAAAAGGGGATTATTTCCACAGGGAGTGTGGAAAATTTACCCAGATTTCTAAGTAACCAATTTACAGGTCAAATAAACTTATGACTAGCTAGCAGTGTAAATATAAAGAAAATTGCACAGATGTATCTTACTCAAACTGCTATAATCACAAACCAAAAAGTTTTGGATGCAGTAAGAAAAAATATTTTATGCTTTTCTCTTAAATGGGAAAAGAGTATAAAATCAAGGTGAGTTTTCATTGGTCAAAGCTGAGAGTAGGACAGTGGGTGATATTTTTTTAAGTGCTAAAATGAAAGCAGGAAATAATTCTGTAAAACCAGAACTGTATAAAGGGTGAGGGGTGCAGCGCAGTGGTGCCACATCTGCTTGGCCAGTGCAAAGTCTAGAGTTTTGATACAGAGGAGCAAGGGCTAGCTCCCAACCTGAAATGCGAGTTTGTGTTTTCTAAAATTGAACAATGAATTGTAGGAACGATGGAGGTTTGAGTAGAAAAATTTTATTGAGAAGGAAAGCTTCTGCCTATGAGAAGCAGAAGAGGGAACTCAGAAAGGTGAGTAACCAACCCACCTCACTTCTCACAGGGTTTTTATGGAGCAAAACCATGAGGTGAGACAGGTTTAAGGTGGAGGCTTTCAAAAAGTAGATAGTATATAATTAACCAATATGTAAAGTGGGGGCTACCAATAAGATTTAAAAGAAATGGGCAAACCAATGAGATTTAACCAATGAGATTGAAATAAGTATAGTTGCTTAAGTGACACTGATCAAATGGGGTCCAATGAGGAATCAAGTCACATAGCAAGTGTATAGGGGTTTTTAGTCAGAAGACTTTTCCAGGTGGGTCTGCCCCTTTACCTCAGGGAATTTGCAGTCACTGCATTTCTGAGGAGGAGGTGGATCTGGATCTTGACCATCCATTCCAGAAGGAGAAGGACGCCTTATCAGTCACTGCTATCTGGGAGCATAGTTTTTCACTGATGGCAGTGACCTTTGGTAAAGGTCTTCCTCACAAGCTTTTCGAGGGCTGGTTTTATCTACCTACTACATGTCTAACTAGCTTTTCTACCTGTAATAGTTTGATCGTTCATATCCCCAAACAAACCCAGAACTACATGTACACAAGAAAGTCTTCAAAGTGAAAATGAAATAAAATATTTTAAATAACTGAAACAAAACAAACAATGCAGAGTTCATTGCCAAAAGACATATTATATGCAATGTTAAATGTAGATATTCATGCTAAAAGAAAATGACCAGTGCAGGAGGAAGAATGTCTGTTGCCATACAGCACAATTACATGGATAAGTATGAAATACATATAATACATATGTTTTTATACACACGCACACATACACATAGCTATTCATCTATACTTACATAGTTATTTAAAAAGCATAATTATTTGAAGTAAAAATTATGATATTGTATCACAAAACTTATAATATTTGTAAATACATATGCATTCCATGACTGTAGTAGAAGATAGAGATAATAGAAGTATAGAAATAGAGCAAAATGTTGTAGGTGAGGTATGAATGGAAGCAGGCTGTTGCCATTTTTAAGATATCTTAAATGAACTACTATGAGGAGAGCTCATATAAAACTGAATTTTTGTAAGTCAAAGTATAATCATCATAGTAAAACAAAATGATGTTATGGAACATAGCTAAAAAGGAAAGACTGAATCAAAATAGAACATTAAATTTTTTTGCAGTCCTCAAAATTCAAGAATGGAGAAGCAGATGAGATGGGGATGTGGCTCAGTGGCACTGTACCTACCTGGCAAGCACAAGGTCCTGAGTTCAACCCCTGGTATGAAGTGTCTCATGAGGTGAGTAGGGAAGAAGAAATCACTTGTGTAAAAGGAAGTCATCCTAATTTGATCATACATAGTTACATTAAGTGGAAATACAATAAGCACATATTGTCTGACTAAGTACTACAGTAAGATGTAGAGGATGTATTGTCAAACTGAATACTATAGTAAAATCTCCATCTATTTATATGGGACACACTTTAGGTACAAAGAAATAGACACATTGGAAGAAGGGTTCAAAAGATACCTCATGAGAAAAGGATTGTATTTGTGTCTGACACAGTAAATTTGGAGACTAAGCATGTGACTAGAGATGGAGATGACCACTTTGTAGTGCACCAGGAGAAGGCAGCAATGTGAATTTCTGTCCATCTGGTAACCACAAGTTAAAAATAAGAAAACTGAAAGTACTAAGAGATTGAGAGAGTAAATAAAAGAACCAATGAAAGTAACATTATTATCAATATTTTTCTCTCGTACTGACACAGCAGATAAGCCTGAAGTCAACAAGGACAGACAAAACACAGTAAAAATGAATGGCACTAGATGGACAATAATGGCAAATTGTATCCCACAACTATAGAATATGTACTCTTCTTATGTCATTTAATTTGAAAGATTGAAATTCTGGAAAACGGTTCTCTGACTGTAATGAAATTAAATTGTGAATATTAAATATTTAAAAATTAAACAATATTATTTAACTCATGAGTTAAAGAAAACAGCATAAGGAAAAGCGTAAAATATTTTCAATTACAATGGGTAAAATCTATCAAACTGTGTTTGATGAAACTTTAGGTATTATTTAGAAGTGATTATTTCATTATTTTCTTCTTTAAATGCTAATTTTGGAAAGGTTGAAAGACCTTAGACAAATTAACACAGTTTCCAGTGGAAGGTAGAAGAAAACAAGCAAATTGAAACTAAAATAAATGAAAGCAAGTAAATAAAATATCAGTAAGAAAGAAAATAAACATAAAATTAATAAAACAACTACTTCTATGATAATAGTAATTCCCATTGATAAAAGCCTGACAAAAGTGATCAGAAACAAAATAAAGAACTGGAGCTATCATTATCATGGATAAATGAAGAAATATCAGCACAGAATCTATGAAATTTAGAGAATGATAATAGTACATTTTGAAAAATGCTGTACCAGTAAGTTTGATAAATAGAAAGTACTTTGAAAAATACAACTCACCAGAACTGACACAAAGTGAAAAAAAAATGTGGATACACTTATGCCTGAGAGAGAAATTGAATTTGGCATTAAAAATCTTGACCTGCAAAGAAAACCCCAGGCCTGAAAACTTTATCAGTGAGTTCTATGAAATATTAGTAGATACAATATAATTTTTTTTAAAAAAATTCATATAAAAAGGAAAAGGAAAATATCTCAAAATACATCTGATGATGCCAGTAAAATCCTGACAGAGAAAACTTCTAAGGATATTACCTGAAAAAAATATACCTTGTAAATATAGGGGCCATGACACTTCAGTGTTGACTGTCCTTTTTATCTGACCCAGGTGAGGGGTGCATCATTTTTTGTTCTGGTGTGTTTGCTAAGTTCATGAGCCTGTTTTTCTCTGCTGTAACTTGGATACATCCTCATCTGTCCATTTATCCTAGATTTAATTTGTTAAATTTATAGATGGCAGTTTGTTATTAGCAAGATTAATTTGTTTATCAGATTATGATTTATGATTGTGCTGTGCGGCCGGGGATTTTTTTTTTATTAAGTTTGCTTTGTTTAACATCTGGTGGTTATCCGTTTGTACAAACAAGTGATGAAGTCATTCTGTCTCAGCATTTGCGCTCAAGATGAAGCAGAGAGCTGTTGAAATACAGTCACTCAGGGAAAAGCACAGCCTGAAAGTGACAACTCGATACAACATGGGTGACTCATAGCAGGGCACAGACTGCTCTACACATGAGTGCTGCTGGGTGACTATAGCCAGATTAACAATAAAATCAGAAGCAAAAGTCAGAGCTAGCCAGGAAGGGCATGCCTGTAAAGTTGGATGCAAGGCAAGTGTATTTGGGAAAAAAGATTAATGCCATAAAAACAACCCTAGTACTTTGCACCAGGACAATAGGGAAGATGCTGTGAAGACATTGCAGGACATGGACAAGCCCTGGCTATCACCAGCTCCAGGGTATACGATGGTGAACTCCTTTGAAAAACGTTGGTTTAAGAAGAGAGCCACAGGGTGGCTTTTTATTCAGGACATCCTAGGGAAGTTCTTTTGAGTTCAGCCATTAGAGACTCACACTCAGAGGACTGTCTGTGACAGCCTCAGTGGATCAATCAAGGACTCTGAAGCTATGGTCCAAGGGGGTCCAGCAACTGTTAAAGTTAGCAGCAGACATCTGAAAGATAGGCAGAATTCAGGAGTCATAAGAAGGTTCCACCCAGATTTCAAAGAAGGTTTGGGTAGCCAGGCAGTGTCCATCTGAGGGGGTGCTGTGTGAAGCTGTGAGAATCAAGCTGAAGGGGCACAGAGAGCCCAGGAATTTGGTGCATTCTCTCTGCCCCTCTTGGCCTCCTTCCTTGGTTCACATTGTTTACTCTGAAGGCTTCTCTGGCCAGCACTTCCCTGAAGAATTCCTTGTGTTACCCTACCGCCCTGGGGCTGAAGCCGAGTGATTCTCTACTGTGCTTTTATCTTTTCTGCCTTTCACTCGCACTAGTATTGAAACTGGACTTGAGTTATCTCTCTGCCTCTACAATAATAACCTAATTCTTATTCTTCCATTATGATAAATACCTTTATTTATATAAGTTATAGACTACAGTACTAAATGATATGTGAAATTATATTTTATAAGTATATATCAAACACTTGTATCCAATATCTATAAGAATGCATTTAGAAGTACAAATTCACATATGTGTGTTTTTCTACATAATAAGACGTGTTTACGTATAGACACACACAACATAGATTGAGAGAAGATGAACAGGGGATAAGGTGGTAATTCCACTAACAATAAAAGAGAGTTCAGAATGATATTTTGTTCTTAAGGAGTATGACTATATAAATGATATTTAAATACTCTAGGCCCAAATTTTATCCTCTTTTCTCATGAAGAAGAACAAATATGGAGACAGTTTTATGTCACTTCAGATTTAAGATTATGTGTCCATGAAAATAAGCAACCAAGTGGAATCTAAGGCTCATCAGTCAACAAATGGAGTAAACAGAGATATTGAAAAACAAAAAAAGAATTGGAATGATGTTTTGTGGTATGTGAATTGAATGAATTTCACATTTTTGTCAGACATAAATATTATGTTGTGATTTGTTAAGAACAATTTCAAGTTAACTGTTTAATTAAGCCTAGTAGTAGACTTGCTCATCGAGGAGTTTGAAGTGCATCGTGATGCAGAATAGATTGGGGGAAGCTAGTTAGCAGATGTAAAGAATGTCTACTAATATTTACTATTGGTAAGAGGCTAAAGGGGCCCCCAGACCTCCCCAAAATGAGTACTTCAGGGCACATAAAGATAAATTACTACATTTCCTAACAAATACAATTTGCTTAACCAGTAGCAGAATAAATGGAAATCCTGTCCTCTTTCTACTTGAGCAGAGACAACATAGGCAGCTCCAAGTTGGAAAAGCCCTTAGTGTTCATCGGATCCAACATCACTGCAGATTTATCTTTCTGAAGTTTCAATGTTGCCTCATTCTCTCCAGCTTATCTCTGGAGAGCTTGTCTAACTGGCAACTCATTCCATCCTTGGACGACTTTATCCACCATCAGAAAGCATTGTCTCATCCTATGCTCTTTGAAGTTTCCATTCACTGGTTTAAGTTACGCTATTAGGATCAAGCAAAACACATCAAATCCCTCTTTAACATGTCAGCCTTGAATCACCACTGAAAATTCTCAGTTTTGCATTTCTATGCTAGACAGAGAATAATATGACAATCAAAACCTTTCTGAACTTTTGTGAATAGGAGTTTAATTTCTTTTTTATTCACCAAATTACAGAAATTATGGCTTAGCTTCTATTGCAATTCATGTTGTTTTTAAACTAGACTAATCTTCTCTTCAACACATCCCACTAGCCTCTTGCCCCTTTTCTCCAGACTGACATCAGTCCCTGTAATGGAATTGCTCCTGCTCTTGCCTCTCGGTAGATGAGACATGAGTGATCAGTTTGATGACAACTCACATGAAGTACTTGCCATGTCTCTTCCTTTATAAAAACAACCGAGTATATCACACACAAATAGGTCAACTTGGTTCTCAGAATTCTAGGGTGCTTGCGAGGAAAATGAGAACTGAAGTCACTTCATTTGGTAAGTAATTCTTTTATTATTGTGTGTTAACTGTGCATGTTAATGGGGTTCAGAGTGCTATTTCTGTGCATGGATAAACCATGCACCCCCTTCTCCACCCTGCTTCTTCACTTTCCTGATTTTTAGGGATCATTATTGTACCTTGCGGTATACTGTACACTGTTCTTAATTTCCATACTTTCAGATGAAAATGTCTCCCAACACAGTTAAGGAAAAGAGCAACAATGAATTCTTCAGATCTTACTTTATAATTTTGCCCAGAAAGTCACTCTGTATCACCTTAATTAATTGAGCTGACATCATCAGCCCTAAGGTCTCCACCTATTCTGTCGGAACGACACTGCCTTTGCTGTGCTGAGTAAGTGAGGATTTCAGACACTTTCTCAGGGATGGTGTTTGTCTCTTACTTTCCTCTGTCAGTGGTTGATCAGACCTTCAGCTACCTTGGGAAGAATGACAAGGAAAAGAAAGAGAAATGATTTTCAAGATATAATGGGGGAACTGGGAGACCTGCCTCTAGTGGACAGACTTGAATAAAGCTGTGTGATTGGCCCACCTTTATTAGCCAAGGAGAACGGGGCGGGGGGGCTGTTTCATTGACAGGCAGCTACAGAGAGAATAGGCAGAGAAAGATGAAATTAATGAGGAAGCAGACTTTCTCTATATCCAGATACCTATATGTTGAAAACCATCCTGAACAGTTGCTGATTTAGTTCAGGTTACCAGAGTCCCGCTCACACCTAGGGGCATCCAGCCTTCTGCTTACTTCTTGTTCCTGATGCAAGATAACATTGACCTTGAAGCCGTGAATCTGAGTTATTAGCTTAATCCCTAAGAGCCCTCAATCACTTCTTCATCCCCCATTTTTGTTCCAGAGTTGCTCTTCAGAACTCTCTCCAGCTCCGCCTTCAGACTGGACATTTTTTGTTTTAACTTTTTAACTTCTCCTGATAGACAATTCTTGAGTAGGACCTCCTCAGAATAATGAAGATCCTGGTACCACACAGGATGATACAACGGGATGTTTCAGTGTGACCCTGAAGAACGGAATCAGCCTTGTCTTTAGAGTTCTCTGTTGTTGTCTCCCTGGGACAGCTTCACATGAGAGGTCACCTGTAATTACCTAGGGAACCATCAGCAAAGAACCTTGTACAGGATTTTGATTATGTACCAAGAATTCTGCCAGGTTTGTGCCTTAAAATATGTTATTGAAATATTCATGCAATCATTCATTCATTCATTCATTCACAAAAACTAGCACAAAACTCTGGTCAAGTTATGTGTAACAGTCTCAGTGAAGACATGACAGGATAATATGGCAAGTACAGTGAAATATACAAGTTATAGAAATTACACAGAACAAAGAATCATTGTTCCCTGAGGTGGCAAGAGAAAGCTTCCAGGAAGAACTGATCTAGAAGGAGAGGTTGACAGAGTAGGTTTCTGAGGGAGAATAGCTCGGGAACCCGGAGTTTGTGGAGCTTCTTGTGGAAGTGTCTCATTGCTGCGACAGAAGCCTAATATACAAAGGGGGTCATTACAATAACTTGTTAGAAACAGTCAACCCTTCAACCTTAGAATTTAATGCCCAGAGAAGAAAGCAGAGAATTCTTTCCTGCTGGTAGCTGGAATCCTTCACATTTGAGTTTCTTTGCTTATCAGAATCATAGATTTTTCTTTTATATAAGTACAACTCCAAAGCCATGTGGGATTGAAATTACATCAGCAGTGGAGACTGGATGGTACATGAGTGATGGAGGTATAACTCTCAGTATGGACGGGTGTGGAATTTGAGGGTAGATCTTAATCAGAAGCCCTCTTTCGAAGGCTATCTGTGATGACTAATGAAGTTAGACTTGAAAGAGGCACAGAATTTGTCTGGTAAACATTTGCAGAGGCCTTGCACTTTTGTCTCTAATAGGAAGTCACGTGAGAGGAAATTCTGATTAAATAGAGGAATCAGTGTCTTCAGGAAAAGGCCAGTTTAGTATGATATATACATTTTGCAAGGCTAATGAAGAATTTCAAGCATGGAGACTCAAGATGTGATTAGCATTTCATAAGCATTACCTTGATCACAATGCTGAAGATGAAGCACAGAGTATAAGTCTGGAGGCAGATAAATTAGTTAGGAGGTTGTTGCAGTTTTCCTGGGGAGAGATAATGAAGGATTAAACCAAGAAGAGCAACTGGGAATAGGAAGAAGATGATGAGGTTATGTAACAAAAACTTTCAGAAAATAGCAGACATAATAGAGAAATTTCAGATACATTCTGTTTAATGTCATAATAAGCCGTGGGTATCTACTATGACTTCTACTTTTCAATAAAGCACAGAAATTCTGGCCAATTTTGTAATTTTAGAAAACTGAGTAGGTTGTTAATAGATCAAAAAGGATAAGACAATATGAGGTTGTTTATATATGATGTGATGAGATTTCTTTAAAAAAGACATACACAGAAAAACATGAAAGTTAAATTGAAACTACTAAAGCTAAAAATAATCTATTAATATTCCAAATACCAGATTACATTAAAAATAAATACACTAAAGATCAATAAATTTCACCAAGATCAGCTATGTCCTCAGCCATATTTCCTTGTAAGGAATCTTCCCACGCAACTCTTCTCTGTTTTGCTCTTCATACTTAAGTGTGGCAAATCTTCCTGCCCCATGTTGTGGGCACCCTGCGATAAGGAGTGGGAAGCTGTAGCATGCTTTGGATTTTCTTGTACTTTGTCCACATGTGTTAACATGACTATAGTAAATGTTCCTGCAATGACCCCGAAAAATATAATTTCAGGGCCGGGGATTTATCTCAGTGATTTCTGCACCTGCCTTGCAAGCACAAGGGCCGGAGTTTGATCTCTGGTAACCACATACAACAATGCCAGTCATGGGGACTCATGCCCACCAGCAATCAGAACCACATACCACACTGCTGGGAATGGTGGCTCATCCTTGTAATCCCAGCACTTGGGAGGCAGAGGCAGGAGGATTGCTGTGAGTTCAAGGCTAAGCTCAGGGCCAGCCTGGGCTGCAAGAGCGAGACCGTGTCTCAAAAAAAATCTATCCGGGTCACCGAATCTGTGCCGGGGTTAGAGCTTACTGGCCTCCAGGCCCATGCCGGAAGAGCACCCAGGGACTGAGGTTAGAAGCGCTTGGCTCAGGAAACGGCAACTGTGCCACTGAATCTGCACCAGGGTTGGAGCTTACTGGCTTCCAGGCCCACACCGGAAGAGTGCCCAGGGACTGAGGTTAGCAGCGGGTGGCTCTGGAAATGGCAACTGTGCCACCGAATCTGTGCCAGGGTTAGAGTTTACTGGCCTCTAGGCCCACACTGGAAGAGCACCCAGGGACTGAGTTTAGCAGCGGGCGGCTAGGGAAACGGTGAATGCGGCACCAAATCTGCATCACAGAATCTGCGCTGTGGTTGAAGCTTACTGGCTTCCAGGCCCACGCTGAAAGAGCACCCAGGGACTGAGGTTAGCAGGTCAGAGTCTGACTTTCTCTACAGCAACTGCAGAAGGACATCCGGTCACCTTGTATTGGTGAGTAGGTGGGCCTGTTGGAACATCAGCCCCTACCATTGCAGCTACACAGGGCCTACAGCCTACTGGCCTCCAGGCCGACTGCACAAGTGAGCCCAGAGACTCTGTACTGGTGAGGATGTGGGCCCATTGGAACCGCAGGCAGTGCCATTGTAGCAGTTCAGGAGCCAGAGCCTTCCTGCCTCTAAAGCAGACAGGAGAAGGTATTCTGACTGTATTGATTGAGTGCCTCATATGGTGTGCCAGAACTAGGGGTTTTTCTTTAGGACCCAATACAGACTGCAAAGAACAACCCAGGAAACACTGCTATTTTAAGGTTCCGAACTATTAGGAGGAAAGTGACTTGCAAAAACAGCCAGAAAAGAGGGCAGGTCAGAGATGAGGAAACACTCAAAGTTTTAGATACAAAGATCCTCACCTCAAGGTACATAGGGGGAAGGGAAATAGAGAAGTTTGAAGCCCAGTCTCCAGGGTCCTCGGAAATGGTAACCAAAGCAGATCTAGTGAAATGGAAATCAGAACTAATCTCTGAGATGAAAGCAGAGATATTGGACACTGTCAACATGATGATTAATAAAGCTAAAGAAATCATGGAGTTGACAGAAGCAAAGATAGCAAAAGCAATGGAACCTTTTAAACACCTACAAGCAAAAGCCCAGGAAATTAAGAAAGAAAATGAAAGCTTGCGCAATAGAATGAATTTGGCAGAAGACAGACTTTCAGACCTAGAAGACAGGATCTCAACCAATGAAATGGAAAGGCATAATCTATGGAAAAAAACAAGCAATAATGAAAAGTCAATCCAACAGCTCCTAGATGATTCAAAGAAGAATAACATAAGATTGATTGGAGTCACTGAGGAAGCAGGAGACAATGCTAAAGGCATCAAAAGCTATTCACAGAGATAATGTCAGAAAACTTCACAGAAAAAGGTAAAGAATTGGACATACAAATATATGAAGCATACA
>PVIR01038759.1:0-14350 GCA_004026965.1 Petromus typicus | reverse complement strand
GTTGAGATTGTAACAAAAAAGTAAGGAAACAAATTTTATATATATGGGGGGGTGGTAGGGTGGGTGGGGCTATGGGAAAAAATGAGAATTAAGTTGTGTCTTATACTGGTACAAATCCCCATTATGGAGTGCAATCATGATGTGTATATTTAATGTACCAATAAAGATAATTAAAAAAAAAATAAGCCTAGCTAAATACGTGTTTTAACTCACTCATGAAAACACAAAACTGTCAAAACTGAATACATGAAAAAAGATAGCCTATGTTATATTAAAATATGACAGCATGTATAGCAGTATTGCTAATAGGAGGGAAAGGAATAAATCATATAAAGGATTATGAATACTTAATACTAGTAATTGTTTAAAAGTTAGAATACATGATGTAAAAATAAAGATTCCATTTTCCATAACAACAGAATACATAAAATTTAATTAAGAAATAACTGTTATTACTTAAATTTCAGACTTTCCAGAGTCCCATGATGAGTACGAATCTAACAAATTAAAAATAATAATTTTTCTAGAAATTATAATATACAATAATATCCAATCAAAAATTAATAATTTTGAATTTGGTCATTTTATATTGATTTCATAGTTATTTTTGCCAAAATAATCTCAATAAATTTCATTATAATCCATGTTTTGTTTTTGAAAATATTTAGTACTTAATTACATTGAATAAATTACCTAAGATAGATGCCTTATATGATAAGTGAGTCAAAATATCTTAGTTTTTGTCATCTAGTCTATTTCTATAATTACCAGTAGCAATAATTTATAAGGTATAATGGTTAATAATTAGAGTTAAATGTCTTACATTATTAGTAAGAAGAAAAGGTATTTCTTCTTCTGTATGATAAGTACACAGTTATATGTTTAAATTAGCATAATTAAAATAATACAGAAGAAGCCATATAAAAGATTGTCAGGGACAACTGAACTCTGCTCATACATCTCTCCTTCCTGGCAGGAATACTAAGCCAGTTATCCTGGCAGTACCAGGTGCTCAGGGAGAAAACAAGAAGGCAGAAGCCCAGGGTTAGCATGGTGATTCTGTCACAGGCACAGTGCAGGATGGGTTTTGGTTGTGTACTCATCTTGTTTTCATATAAAAGGCATAGCTTTGAAATTACTGGTCAATTATTTTGAGAGCTAGTCAGTACTTTAATAAAAGATCAAAGAGCATTCTTTTTTTTTTTTTTTAAGACAAGGTCTTGTTTTGTGGTTCAGGCTGGCCCTGAGCTCAGCCTCAAACTCACATCACAGCACTCTTCCTGCCTCTGCCTCTCGAGTACTGGGATTACAGGCGTGAGCCACCACGCCTGGCACTGTGGTATATGGTACTGGTTGCTGCTGGGCATGAGTCTCCACACCCAGTATGGTATGTGGTTAACTGGGGATCAAACCCAGGTCCTTCTGCTTGCCAGACAGGCACCGGAACCACTGAGCTAAATTTTTGGCCCATAGAGTATTATTAAAATATATACTTCCTAACTCAAGCCATGTCCATGATATGACATTTTTAAATTTAAATTTATTTTACCTTACATATTAAAGCAGAATTAAACTTTATTAAATACAATATTTTGATATATGTATACACTGTTTGATTAGCTTAAATGGTGTGTCTCCATGATCATAATAGCACTTTATACTGAGAACATATCAAATCTTTTCTTTCAGTGTCTTGTGACATACAGTATGAGCTCACTGTGCATAGACAGCCTCTCATGCAATAGCCCACGAACACACCTCTTTCCTAACTGTAAGTACCCACTGATCAGCCTCTGTTAAACACTGTCTTACTCTCAAATTCTGAGATAATTTTTTTAATTCCACATGTAAGTAAAAGTATAGTTCTTGTCGTTCTGTGTCTGTTGTCTAGATTTAATACTATCATCTCGATTTCCTCTCATTTCATCACCAACTACAGGACAGCATTGTCTTCATGGTGGATCACTGTTCCATTGTAAACCTTTGTCTGTTCATCCGCTGATGCTTGAATGTTGTTCCCACCTCTCAGTGCTGTGAAGAGTGCTGTAGCAGACATGGGCTTACAGCTCTCTCTTCAACCTGCTGGTCTCATTTGCCTTAGGTCCACATCTAGAAGTGGGATAGGTGGCTCACATGGAAGCTCTGTTTTTACATTTTAAAAAACTTCCATATTATTTTCCATAATAACCATACTTACTTATGTTCCTATCAGTGGTGTAAGAGTTTCTCTTTCCCCATATACTTACCAGCACTTGTTATCTTTTGCTTTTTTTTTTTACACTAATCTGTTTTCAAGTAACAGTCTGATGATTGCTTGTATTGATCATTATTTTCATGGACTTGTTGGTCATTTGGATGTCTTTTACTTTTGAGAAATATCCTTTTAGACTTATCACTCAATTTTCAATCTATTTGCCTCTTTTGTCTTTTTTAGTTCTTCACAAATTCTAGATATTGACACTTAATCAGCTGCAAAATATTTTCTTCTCTTCAGTAGGTTTTCTGTTCACTCTGCTGATTGTTTCCTTTGCTGTGCAAACATTCCTATTGGATGTAATCTTATCGTCTGTTTCTTCTGTCTCCTATTCTTTCAGGGTCTTTTCCCCAAAGCTCTTTCCCATCACAATGTCTTCAAGAATCCAGTTTTCATTTAGCAGCTTCACAGCTTTGGGTTTCACAATCAAGTTTTAATGCATTATGAGTTGATTTTTGTAACTGGAGAGAGGAGTTTTAGGTCTGTTCTTCTGCATGTGGAAACCCAGTCTTCTCCGTGTAATTTTCCAGTTTATTACATCATCTCTATTTGAGTATAGGGAATCAAATTTTCCTTCTTTATGGCAGAATAATACTCTATTTTATTTTTTTAAAAAATACATCTTCTTTATTCAGTCTGCTGTTGATGCATATTTGGGCTCTTTCCAAGATTTATCTATTACAAACAAAACTTCTCTAAACATGGGTGCACATATGCCCTATGATATGAATTTTTTAATTCTTTTGTGTGTATACCTAGCAGAGAAGTAGGAGAGTCACATGAAACTTCTAATCCTAGTTTTCTGAGGAATCTACACACTGATCTCCATAGTGGTTGTACTAGTCTGCATTCCCATCAACAGAAACATTTTTCAGAGGAAGAAATGAAAGCAGCTAAGTAACATAAGAAGAAATGTAGAACATCACTAGTAATTGAAGAGTTGCAGATTAAAACAACACTGAGATTTCATTAAACTCTACAGAGAATGACTACTATTATGAAATCAATCAAAAATGCAGGAAAGTCTGTGGGGAAAAAGAAACCCTTCTCCATTGTTGGTCAGAATATTCATTTTAGAGCAACAACTACTACAAAACAGAAAACATAGGTACCATACAAATTTTTGAATTGTCAGTTTAATGTCTGAGAAAAGAATGATAGAATTAATCAGTAGTTATTAGAGAACAAGAGTGATCTATGTTCCTATTAGTGAGTAAGCATTAGACTATAGACTTTTCCATGACCAAATAAATTTTAAAAAATAAAATAAATGACAGCAGAGGATGTGAATAAGAGCCATGTTGAATGACATTTTCCAGAATTTATCCTTAGAATTTATTCTAAAGTTACAAAGAGAAAATGGTCCTATTTTAAAAGGTCCCTAAAATTTTCACTTAATGGTAAAATATATGTAATTTAAGATTCTTAGTACTTTCAATATGCACTGGACATCTAAAATTATAAATATTTTCCTGGGAATTCCTCATACAATTGGTATTCTCAGAAAAAAAGTCAGGAAAAGCTTCTGTAGTAGAACATCCACTGATAAGGAAATGTGTGCAAAAAGAATTATACAACTGAAAATTTCAGCTACAGAATAAATTTCAGATAAGTAGACAGAAGTATATTATAAATTATAGGAAAGCACACTGATGTTTATCCACAAGGTTCAATCTGTGGAAGAGGAAGGCAAGCAAATGAACGGTTAAACAGCAGTGCCAGGAAGGGCAAGGCCAGAGAGAGTGTTTGGCTCACTGAATCTGCAGGAATGTATTTAACTCAACCTCACAACAAAGTCTTTTTGAATGTGGGGAACTCTAAGACCTGACTGTCAACAATTGACATGTTTTCTAAGTGAAAATTATGAGGGCAGTAATTTATGCAAGTCTAGAGATGATTGAATTTTATCCTCCAGACTGAAAAGAGGTATGATCATTGTCTGTAGTCATGAAAAGTATAATGTGTAATATAGTAATCCCTGCAATCAACCATGGATGGACATATTAGGAAAATAAATTGCATCTGTACTGAATATGTATTGAGATTTTCCTGGTCAATATGTTATAACAACCAGCCACATAGCATATACATATGTATATACATACATATCAGTAATATTTAAGTACCTATAAATAATCTGGAAATTATTTAAAGTATAATTGAATATATGCATAGATTATGTGAAACACTACACCACCGTAATTCATGGAATTGAGCATTTGAGTATTTAGCATGCCCAGAGCACCCTAGAACCAATCCCTATGCTTATAAAATATTATTTCCATGTATGTAAGTTGGAGAGTGAGAAAAGAGCCTGCCAGAAAGCCACAAATTTATAATGTCATAAGAATCCCACAGAAGACATATAAAAATGTGAACTATATTTATTCCTGGTACAAAATAATAAAGAAAATGTCCATTTATGTTAGACCTGGAAGAGAAACACCAAACAAGTCTGAAGCTAGTGAGGATTGAACTATAACAACTATCAGTTTTCCTTGAGGAAAAGTAATTAAAAGATGCAAGTACCTAGATCACTAGGTCACCCAACATCTGCAAGATAAATTAAAAGAAATGAAGAGAAAGAAAGTGGAGATAACACTCTAAAGCTCCAGCTACACAAAATATCAGAAATCTGTTCTCTCCACAGTATCCAGACAGGTAAATTACTGAAAAGAACATACAAGCCATTAGCAATCACATTGCTGTCTCAATTTCTGTAACAAAGAATCGAAGAGTATACAGTTGAACAGAAATGAAAGGCAAAGATACTCTGTTACTGATAATTTTCCCAGTGGAGAAATGAATCCAAAATGTAGAGAAAAACTACATGGTTATAAAAATATACAGAAAATTAGGGAGACACTACCATTCCAATAACATCAAGAAAAATTGACTACCTAGGAATTAACCTAACTGAGAAAGCAAAAGAAACTAGAATACTTTTAGAAAAATAAATAAAGATCAAAGAGGATATTAGGAGGTTGAAAGATATGTCCTGATACTGGATCGGCAGAATCAATGTATTCAGAATGGCTGAAATACAAAATCACAAAAGTGATTTCTAGATTTAACCAAATCTGAATCAAAATACCATTCTAGGTATCTTCCTAAAAGAAGTAAAGGCTTTATACTGCTATTATCTATGCATGCCAGTGTTGATCATGGCAGTTCACACTAGCTAAGTCTGAAGCAGCCTAAATTGCCCATCAACAAATGAATGGATAAACAAAATGTGTTATGCATTCATAGCAGAATTTTACTCAGCTATAAAGAAGGATAAATTCAAGACAGTTGTAGGAAAATCGATACACCTTGAAAACATAATTCAAAGTGAAATGCATCAGACATATAATTTAAGTACCATATGGTTTCCCCTACTTGAGTAATCCAAGTACAAATAAAGAGCAAAATAAAAATTTGATGGAAAGCAATGGGGTAATAGAAATTCTGCAAAATGGGAAGAGAAGCCAGAGACCTAGGTTGAGGAAGGACATAAAATGATTTTTTAGGTGCATAATGTACATACTAACATAAACTGAAAATAAAAACAATAATAACAAAACAGTGGAAAGGGGATCTAGAGACAGCAGAAGGGAGGTTGATTGAGAAGGGAAGGAGAATAAAAAGAATCAAGTTATGTTAAGTCCATGTACCTACTCCCTACAGTAGGTACATTGATGCCATGTACTACAAACATGTTCTAAGAAAGAATACATGAGAAAAAAATAGATGGATAAAAATATCTAAAATAAAACTATCCCTCAATTTTAGTCTGTAGGAGAAAAAGTCAGGGGAGTAAATAATTGCAAAGGTAATAAAGAAAAAAGATTGGGGAAGGAAAAATTAAACACTTCAAGAAACAAGTAATGTTAGCATTACAAAAACCTTTGTAATCTTGGGCTGAGGATTTAACTCAGTGGTTCCGGTGCCTGTCTTGCAAGCGCGAGGGCCCAGGTTCGATCCCTGGAAACCACATACAGTGCTGAGCATGGAGACTCATGCCCAGCAGCAACCAGTACCACACACCACAGTGCCGGGCATGGTGGCTCATGCCTATAATCCCAGCACTCGGGAGGCAGAGGCAGGAGGATTGCTGTGATGTGAATTTGAGACTGAGCTCAGGGCCAGCCTGAACTACAAAGCAAGACCTTGTCTCAAAAAAAAAAAAAAAAAAAAACCTTTGTAATCTTAAGCTAAGAAAATTATTAATGAAGATGAAAAATAATCAATCAAAAATATGAAAGTATGACAATGAACTCCATTAATCCATTCACATGGAAAATTTGGAGAGGTATGCAGGATTTTAAAATATAATTAATGTATTTTTAATTGGCTCATCAATTATATATATACTTTTGCTGTACTATGTGATATTTGGCCATATATATAATATGGCCAAAACAGAATGGCTCAAGTATTATATATATATAATACAGCCAAATACATATGGTATATATTTAAATACCATATATATTGTATATGGTTTAAATTTGGATAAATCTACTTATCTCCTTAGTATTCCTAATATTTTATTTGTAGTTATCTGTAGCAAAAGTATCCAAAAGCTTTTGTTTAGCTGTTTGGAGGTATATATCGATTATCTTCATCTATTGCCACTACTATACTGTAAAACATTAGAATTTACTTCTCCAGTCTAATTAAATCTATGTAAGCTTTTAAGCCAAGGTTTTGAATAGTGAAACTAAAATTATTCATTCCTTTTCTTACTTTTTTTACTTTCATAATTGTCTACAATTAAATTATTAAGAATTTAATTAAAAACAGATTAATACCACCAAAGACCAAGCAATCAGCAGACAGATACTGAAGGTAACAGCACACTGGTTAGTGTCCCTGCCCTTCTAGCAAAAGTTCATGAGAAAGAGACACAGAAAATTAGGCAAGTATGATGCTGTGTGACAAAATGTACTGAAAAGCTATAATTTAATACCTGGCAAAAAAAAAAAAAGAACATAAATAGCTTATAGGAGTCAAACAATAGAAGATAACTCCAAACAAGTTTATGTAGGAAAACAGCTTGTGAAAATGAAGTGAGCATTTAAAGAATAAAGAGAATATGTATATTTTTAAGTTTACTGGATATGATGTGGAAATTTGAAGAGAAACATAGAATTCGGCAAGCAGATTCTGTGATCTAGCTTGTTCTGAGGCATACTGATGGTAAGAATAGAAGGGGGAGGACAGGAAGACAATGGGCGTACCTTGCAGCATAAGGAGAGAGATATCCTACCTACTTTTACATCTTCACTTTAATTTTCTGATTGTCTAAGATCTACTTAGCTGAAATTCACTGATCCTTATCCCAATATCTTGGGCTCATTTTTTCTGCCATTAATTCACCAGCAAGCTGTCCTTAGTGATTTGTTACTTGGGTCAGAAAATGTCTCTTAAATTAAAGCACTAATGAATCTAATCACAGTCTTTACCTGTGACGATTACACCTCAACAGAGGAAAGAACATATCTCTGAATGAATTTCCTCATTTCCAACATAGTCCCACTAAAGGTGCAAAATGCAAGTTTATTTTTACTCAAATATAGGTTTTCATATTATTCACTAGCACAAAGAGGAGAAAAGAAAGGACATGTGATAATATCAATCTTCCTCCTGCTTCTTTTCAACAAATCATGTCAAGGAGAAAAATACTGGGTGACCAGTCCGTAACATTCTACTCTCTTAGCCTGACTATTAGTTTTGAAAGAAAACTAAGAGAAGTTTCCAGTAAGTTCCCAGAACAAAGTTTCAAATATCTAAAAGAATGTCTTTCCTTTATGATTGCAATTTTAGAACAACATTCTATGAGAGTAGCCATCGTCTGGTGACCTCAGTACTGAGATTTGAAGCCAGATTCAATAAACATATATCCTATCAACCACACTTCTCACTCCCTTGGACATTGTGGCATAAACATCACTTGGTGAAATCCAGTCTCAGTGATTTTCTGAGATGCCAAACTTAAACTATGATTATATGCACACATACAACACTACCTCCCAAGGGAGTGGAGTCACGGTGCTGTGTCTGCCCCACTGTGTTTCAAACCCACTGCCAGCAGTGAGCACAAAGAAACACAAAGCAGGGAGATGCTCCTGCAACTACATGTCACCTATTGCTGAGAGACGATATCTCATTTCTTGTACATAAAATACACTGCCTTACCTCATGTCTCATGTTCCAATGTTTCTCAGTGTGATTTGCTTTCTTTAAATGCACAACCCCAAAACCTTAAAATAACTTGCATTCTTAGGTGAAACAAACTAGAGTTTATTCTTGCAAGTAAACCATAAGGGCTTGCTAATGCGACACAAATGTCTGGAGTTGCTTGACCAGTCACCTGGGTTTCTTCTGTGGTGCATGAGCTCTTCTAAAGCAAATCTCATAAAAACAGTCCAGGTTACCAGCTCATCTGTGCTTCTCAAAGACACAATGCATCAAAACTACTTCACTGCTGCCTGAACACATTTTTAGTTCTGAAACCCTCTCTTCCAGTCATTCCTTTGATATATGTGATCACAGAGGCATCCAAATTCTTAATTGTCTAGGAAGTGGCTTCCACAGTGCCAATCAGCGGCATGAGGGAAGACCTCCAGGGGAAGCCCTCTACCCTCCGGGCCTGAAAGTCTTTGTCCCATCGCCTTCCTACCTTTCTCCCCCGCACTCAGTCACATTTCTCTCTGCTTCCTGCTTGATCACCTTAGCTAGCCTCCAACCTGGCCTATAGTCAGGCCCGCCTAATCTAATCCTTTCAATACCTCCACACCTTCTGTTCACCTCTCAAAAGGACCGTGCTTGGCTTCTTCTCAGCCATCAGGTCTCAGATGATACAACAAATGACAAAAACACCTTCTTCTAACCTCTACTGGTGCTTAGGCTCAACTACCTTTATGCTTCGTGGAACTCAATACAAGTAGCAACTGTGCAATTTTTTCCCCTCTGCTTACCTCTCATCGCATTCTGTCCTCTCTGAGGTTTAAGTTTGACAAATATAAATATTTTCACTGTCTTGCTGTTTTATGTTCCTTAAAATAGTACCAGGTTGGGGAGAAGAGTGAACTAGAAAGAATTTTTGAATGCTTGAATGAATGTCCCTACATCAATCAAACTGAATGGAATATCAGAGGTTTTAAAATTTTGATAAGCTAAAGCTCAGGTAAACAACTTAATTATATCGTAATGTTACCACCTGCTAAGTGCCAGCTAATGATTAGAAGACAGAGAAGAGGCAAATACTGAAGCTCCTATTATTACTCTGGTAACTAATGTACTTAGAGAAAATGTTCAAATTTTCCCTGAATTACTCCATCTTTGGAGAATAAATGAAAGACACCAAAGTTTAGCAGGTAGTTTATCTGAGTGCAATTGGAGAAAAGTTGAAGTTACTCACTGTCTGGCTAACTGAAGTTTGCTAGTTTATATACATAACCATCTCACAAGTCTTCTACTCACTGATCTTTTTAAACACAGACCAAAAAAATTAGAATGATGACATTTTTCACTCTTCTTCCTTCTAATAGTCTAAATACATACTTATTATGTAATCTAAATAAATAGTTCTGGGCCGGAGAGTTAGCTCAGTGGTTCTGGTGCCTGTTTTTCAAGCACAGGGACCCGGGTTCAATTCCCCGGTAACCACATACCATACTGGGCCTGGAGACTCACACCCAGCAGCAACCAGGACCACATACCACAGTGCCGGGTGTGGTGGCTCATGCCTGTAATCCCAGCACTCGGGAGGAAGAGGCAGGAGGATTGCTCTGATGTGAGTTTGAGGCTGAGCTCAGGGCCAGCCTGAACCACAAAGCGAGACCCTGTGTCAAAGAATAAATAAATAAATAAATAATAAATAGTTCTGGAGCATTATATTCCACTAAGTTTCTTTGTCACCTATTTTGTGTCTATTTTGGTTGTTTTGTGTGTTCCAGAATCACAAAATGTTCTCCCTTAAACAGTAATCAATGGTATCTAATTAAGATGGCATCTAATTAAGATGTTTCTGAAAGCTGTTTACTGCATCACGAGGAGGCACTCTGCAAATTGCTTGGACAGAGACAGGTAATCACAGATGAATGAAAAGGAGATGTTTTTGCTGAAGAGAGTAAATGAGAGAAACAGTAAGATAATCCAAAATTGCAAATGTAAAGAAAAATTATATTTCTCCTCTCCTAATTATCTTCTAGTCAGTAGGTAAAACTAGAAATTAAGTAGAGGTTGATCTTGTTATTAGATGAGAAAAATTTTTCTATAGTTCACATTAAATTATTCTAAATTTTAAAATTAAAATAAAATGATATTGTGTTGACATACTAATATTTTGTTTTGAAAATTTAGTGAATACTTAGTTCAAAAATATGAATCAAGTGATGCTAAACAGAAGTGATATGTAAATACAACTGAAGCATAGATATCAGGGAATACACTATTTCATGTCAGGTAGTGCAGTATCCAAAGTCTGCCGACCCATTTATTCTCCATAACATTTGTGACGAATTAATTTGACTCAGTTTAACATACTGGGATAATTATTTTTGCCAAATCTGCTGCCAGTTATTAACTTACCGTCATATGAGAGTTAACCAGATTTACTATTACTCCACCAAGCCTGATAAATACTGCTTTCATAGGTATCCTAGCATTTTTAGTAAGAAAATATTTCAAAACAGAACTATTCTATAAAGTTATAGCTAAGAGATGTCATATAAAGTAAATAATGCTGTTTAAATAGTACGAAAGAATTTTTATGAGCAGTTTGTGAGTTTGCAGCATTTATAACAACAATCACTAACTCTTGGCTATGATTTTATACTTGATGTTTATAGAACAAAGAAGAAAATAGAAAACTAGATCTAGAACATCTTGTTACAAGGTCATACACTTGTAGAAAAATAATTTTCTCTTAACTTGGCTCTGGAAATTATGGGCCATTGCTAGCTGTTGAGCTGAAAAGTGATAAACATAAGGTATAGATTAATAATCACTTTGCAAAGTAGGTATTGTGAGGCAAGTTCTGGTGAAGGTAGGAGGTGACAGCCCAGGGACATGACACTACTCATTAGTCTCCTCATACAGATTTAGGCCTCAAATGAAGATTTGAGATAATAAAAATAAAAATGAATGGATAGATAATTTTTCAGAATAAATGTTAATTAGTAAAATGTAGAAAAACATAGAAGACAAAACTGGACTTAAGACCAGAAGCCATGGATATGAGTCACACTCTAAAAGTGACTGAATCTTTGCAAATTGACAGGCTCTGCAGTGAAGGATAAGGAAAGAGCAGAACAATCTCAACATTGTCCCCTTTCACCTTATTTTACATTGAGCATTTTCTATTTCACAATATATAACATACAATGCTAGGACTCATTTACATCTTCATTTTCTCATACCAGAGAAAAGATGCGATATGTACCTATCTGTGCCCTATTTATTTCACTTTAAAAAAAAGAAAGAGCAGAACAAGGTAACAACTGAATCTCAAATACTGCAGAAGTTCAGGTAGTAATACAGATGAAAATAGATACTGAAGCAAATAATTCATAGAGGAGAGTTTAAGAGACCAATGTGGCCTCATAAAACTACATTGTAAGGATAATGAACTGCCTTTGACCAAGAGAAAATATCCACAAGGAATTAGGATCTATTCTTTGACTACTTTAAATCATTCTCTTAACTATGCATTCTGATGAGTTATCAAATGACAAAGGGCTATCATTATTGCTTTATTTCACATTTTTATGAGGATTTTTATATTTCTAAGTCCATCAAAGAAATGATCGCCTGAATTTTTAAAATGAGATATCAATTAAGCAATTTTGATTGTCTGCTATTTTGTATCTAACTCCTGTAAGTCAACACTTCAAAAAAGGCAAAAAGGAGCTAAAGAACACAGATCCAAGAGAGAGCAGTATCTACTGGAAATGGTCTGACAGGCTAGTAGAATCTTGAGGCACTTTCAGGCTCTGGAAAAGAGCTTTCTACAACTGCCCAGCCACCTACCTCTCTTTCTCATTTTCTGTCTTGGCTCAGACAGCTGGAAGAACAGCCCACCATCCCACCCCCATTTTTTCTTGCCAGAATCTCCAAAGAGAAAGTGGCTCCTCTCACTCTCCGTTCCATTCCTGGGAGGCAAAGAGGCTGTAAAGGGTTATCAGACAACACTTGCAACCATGGTGCAGACCAGTGCTCCCACCAAAACAAGTCATATTATTAAAGGCATTATATAAGGGATTTTTAAAAAGATTCATAGATATCAAGAAACTCAAAGCTATGGAGAACTATTAAAAACCTCAGAAGATTGGTGAATCTTTATGATTGCAATTTTCAGAAATTTTAAAAACTGGTTCTTTTTCATTGAAAAAACACATGCAAGATATAATATTTTTGCAGGGTTTTCTTTGAAACTTTTTCTAAGTAACAATTCTGTGTCTATCCAGGTTCTCCTTTGGCCATTGAACATACAGAGATGCATACAACATAGTCCATATTTTTGTGGAGTTTAATATATGGTAACTGGAGAAAGAAATTTGACAAATAAATGTACACAGATAATTATAGACAGTGTTTAGGGATATGAGGAAAATAAAACATACAGGGATGGATGTGATTTAGAGGGAGACACTGGCAATGATTTTGGTGAGTAAAGGCCTATTAAACCGTAATGTGAATGCTGGTAACAAATGTAGCCAGCTGTTTGTCTGGTAAGACAATTTCATTCAGAAAGGAAGTGAAACCTTGAGATGACAAAACCTAATAA
Source organism: Petromus typicus (assembly GCA_004026965.1). Lineage (NCBI taxonomy): Eukaryota > Metazoa > Chordata > Mammalia > Rodentia > Petromuridae > Petromus > Petromus typicus. Next base: position 1,319 of record PVIR01038759.1, on the reverse strand, counting down.
CCAACAGCAACAATATCAGATGCCCAAAACTGAGCAACAGAGAAAAGATAAAGATGGTGTTGAGGAAGAAAGAGAAGCCATTTGGAGCCAAAAGCCATTTGAGAAAATTTGAGTTTTACTCCACAGGCAAAGGGAAATCTGTGAAGTATCCTCCATAAGACATAAACTAATTGACATTGTGAACCTAACTCATTAGGTTTTTAAAGATCCTTTGTAAGGGAGCAGGGTCCTCACTGTGTTTTTCTAGAATGAAAACAAGGAATCATGGTACTGCTTTCCCTGAGAAAAGCAAGCAGTAAAAACTATCACTGTTCAATGGGTCAACTTGTTCCTCCTGGAGAAGAGCTTTTAACCAAGAAGTAATCACTGCTTTCTACCAGGGTGTTAGTGAGGTCTTTTCTCAGTGGAACATATTTCTTTGGTTCTTACACCTAAACATACTTTCTCTTCCTTATTATTTTAGATAGAAGTAATAACATGTCCTAAGTTGTGCAACCTTAGTGCGAGGTAGAAGGTAGAAGGTCTATCTTCTCAGGTAGAAGGTCCATTGGAAAGGTCTAAAAATTGGAGATAGGTCTGTAGCAGTGTGACAGATAGGGCAGCCCTATGTAAACAGCCTTGCATTGCCAAAGTATACACTTTTTAAAGGGGTGGAATAACAAATATGCTTGTAGCAGATCAAACACCAGCATTCATGTTTTGCCTTATAACATTTAGCCTCCAAAGTTTGTATTTATAAGCTAGAATCAGAAAAAGATGTTTAGCAATACAGCAATGACTGCTGTATGTAAATGAGTAATTTTGATCTCTGAATTACTTCACCAAATATAAACCTCAAGTTGGAAGGAGTTTTCTTCACCTGGGCCATTTCAGCAAAAAGTAAATTTGATATTATTATGTAAAAATAGTCAGCAAAGCAACCACTAACAGGATTGGCATATACCTTTCTAGTGGTCTTCAGAGATACCTCAGGCATGAAAAAATGCACCTTTACCTTGTTAATATTTACTTCATATTAATTTACTGAACAATTTCTTCAATGAATGTGATATATAATTGTCATTTTATTCTTTAGCAGAAGAGTTCAAGTCATTTAGCCAGAAGGGGTAAGACTAAAACTGCTTGACAGAGTAGCTCTGGAATGTCACATCTACTTTAAAGTACTCATTTATATAAATATATCAGCTCTGACATCTGTAGAAAAAATGAGAAACATTCCATCTAAACATATCAGACTAATGATGCCAAACAAGTGATTTTTCCCCACTATGATTAGTATGGTATGTAGAAAATGTATAGATAGTTTTTGAAGGTTATGG
>PVIR01038758.1:0-14355 GCA_004026965.1 Petromus typicus | reverse complement strand
TTTTTGAGACAGGGTCTCGCTTTGTGGTTCAGGCTGGCCCTGAGCTCAGCCTCAAACTCACATCACAGCAATCCTCCTGCCTCTGCCTCCCAAGTGCTGGGATTACTGGCGTGAGCCACCATGCCTGGCACTATGGTATGTGCTACTGGTTGCTACTGGGGTGAGTCTCCACGCCCAGTATTGTATGTGGTTACCGGGGATCGAACCTGGGTCCTTGTGCTTGCAAGACAGATGCCGGAACCACTGAGCTAACTCCCCGGCTTATTTCTTACCCAAACGCTGTTTCTTATTTTCCAAGACCACAGAGGCCTAGAGGAACTGATTACAAAAGACCTCTGCATAGGAACTGAAAAGAAAACCGTTTTCACTTCTAAAAGGTATGGCTGTAAGGGGTTGTTGCCCCCTCCAACACTTCTTTTTTAAAGAAGAAAGTGAATAGAATGCTGTCCCCAAAGCGAAGCCCTACCTGCAAGTCTACAGAACCCTGAAGCATTCTGAGCCACAGGCCGCTGCGTTAAACTCAGCAGAGCAAAATATAAGCAATTAATGCAGCTATTTTGGGAAGCCCTGGAAAGAGGCAAAGACAATATGAATTATGCATTCATACTGCCTGAATGACATTGTCCTCTCTGCGGCTGCTTTCTTTCTTTTTCATTCAGCTGTTCAAGCACTGAAAGGAAACAAAATACTCTGGGCTTGAGTATACACGCACGCGTACACACACACACACACACACACACACACACACCAGCTTGCCACTCCAGATGGTGAGCCACACGGTAAAGAAACCCACACGCAGGCTGGCAGATGCTTTCGGCTCTGGTGCCAGTGGAGAGTGTATGAATTTCCAATTGGCTCAAGAGGAAAGAGCAGGAGAGAAATAGATACACACACACACACACACACACACACACACTGGTCATGAGAGAGCTGCACACTGTAATCGAACCTGTGCGGTATTTCTAATATTCTGCAAACTTCCCAGCTGCTAGGTGAGCAATGTGGCTGCTTGATAAGCAATGGGTCGTATCCAGACCATTAGCGGACTCAGCTGTCCGCTCGGGAGGAGAGAAAGCGCCACAGAGCCTCACAGGAAGTCACCCACAGTCTGGGCACTGCAGGATGTGCCCCGAAGACCTGGTGGAGACATGTCAACTGGACTCTGGATCCTCACTGTCCCGGAGACAGAGCACCAGCTCTGTGATGCCATCTTACACTCATCCAAGTGACCTTGGTCAGGTGCTCCTGAGAGCTTCAGTTTCCCCATCAATGAAACTATGGGGCCGTACCCCATGCTCACCAGTGCTGCTAGGACTGGCACTCACAGTGCCATCTTGTCTTAGCATCTGAGAAGTGACTACAGAGAATAATAAAGCCATGTGTTATACCATTAGAGTCTCAGTGGTCCTCTTAGGTGGCTCCTATTACAATCCCACAGGACAGACAGAAAAAAGGAGGCTCGCAGAAGGCACACTGAGCTACTCACGGTTACCTGGCTGTTGAGAAGCAGATGGAGATTTGAATTCAGATCTTACCACTACTCAGAAAATGCAGGAGATAACAATGCACAACTGGGTAGCCAGGATAAAATATAACAATATTTTAACAATATAACAATGTTATAACAATATAACAACAATATAACAATATCCCCCCGAAAAACTCTCCGCTTATAAAGTCTGGTTCCCTGGAAAAATTAAGGCATTACTGTTGCACCTGGCTGGTATGAATGTTTATTAGGAAGACTGTAGGTGAAGAGGTGGCTCTCTATGGAATACAAGCAGGAAGAACCATGTAGGGGACGAGCTGGAGGAGATGGTCACACTTGTCACGCAAGCCAAGAGCAGAAGTCACAGCCAATGAACAGAACAAGTGTCTAGGTCCTTCCTCAAAATGTCACCTGCCTGACTGGCACACTAACCCATCAGATTTATACCCCAAGTTGTTCAAGGCGCAATTATTTATGATGGAAAACAACAGCCATCGCAGAAGAGACAGTTAATAACCAATCACTTGATGCAACTGTTTGGAATGAAGCATCTGAATGACAGAGGAGCAGCTTGTAGTGCAGAATTTACAAGAAAGAAGGAACGAAAAAAACCAAACAAACCCCAGAAAACAAAGTCGTTCATGTAGCGTACGCATACCCACCTGCAGAAAAAGGGGAAATTGTGATAAGAAAAATGCCAACATGCTTCTTGTGCTTCCCTTTCCGTAAGGAGGTAAGGTTCAGGGTTTGGTTGATATTTTGGTACTTTTTAAACCAGAAATAAGAAAGTAACGATATAACTAAAAAGCAGTTATAAACTAAACATATTTTTCCCACTAAGCTCAAGAACTTCCTTTAGAACTTCTACCTTCATAAAAAAAAGTCCTTCTAAAATGAACTCTAATTTTTTACCCACAGAAAAATTCACATTATCAGTTGAACATCCCTAATCCAAATAACCAGTGCTCCAAAATCTGAAATTTTCTGAGCACAGACATTAATTCCGAAAGTGGAAAATCTACATCTGACTTCATGCGACATGTTGTAGTGAAATCACAGATGCAATAAAATTACTATCTAAAACTACCCTTCAAGGGCCAGGGATTTAGCTCAGTGGTTCTGGTGCCTGCCTTGCAAGCACAAGGTCCTCAGTTTGATTCCCAGTGACCACATACAACAACGCCAGGCATGATGGCTTGCGCCTGTAATCCTAGCACTCGGGAGGCAGAGGCAGGAGGACTGCTGTGAGTTCGAGGCTCACCTGGGCTATATAGTGAGCTCAGGGCCAGCCTGCACTACCAAGTGAGATCCTGTCTCAAAAAAAAAAAGACTCCAAGGCCACTGTTCTGCAACCAGCCAGGCATTCTCCTTGCCTGTGCACATGTCGCCATGCTCGGCCCTTCTGCTCCTTCTGCCTACACGCTTCTCCCTGGATTCTACTCCTCTGAGGCAGGGCTTGGAGAGCTATTTCTTCACTGTGGATGTACTGTTATCATTTGCATATGTCTGATACCTACGTGACTTCAGTGACAGCCTGAGCAGCATGGCATTCACAGCCCTAACCTTGACATCTTACTCGAGTGGGCATGAGCTGAATGTTCACTGAATGAACCAATGAACTCTTGAATAAAGAAAGAAGCATTTCGCTGGAATCCTCAGCAAGCTTTACTCATAGTTTTGCTGATTCTAACAAAGAGAAAGACATGATTTCAGAGGCAGGATGAGGTCTCAGAATGCTTCTGCCTACATGACCTTATTTGACTCTCAAATAACATCACAACAGGACCATCATGACCATCCTGGTTAGGCCTCCATTCAACAGATGGGCAGCCTGACACCGAGAGACCCTCTCAGCACAGCTCCTGGACTCCTGCCTGGTGCGGCACTGGAAAGGGCCACCTAAGTCCGACTTCCTAGTCAGTCTTCTGCTCCATGAACTGACTCAATGGCTTTCCATCACTTCCGGCTGATAACCGGAAGAGCGTGGCCGTGACCAACCCACTCCCATGGGAGTAGATAACTGGCTGGGAAGCTGACATGGCTTCTGCTCTCCCACTTCATGTTCCTTAGTATAATCAACACTGTGCATCCTACACTCCTAGGATAAGTCTGCTCAAAAGTCTGGGGGTGGGAGGTGACACAAAGAGTGGGAAGGAGCCATGTGGACTCTCTAAGGCTTCGATTTCTTGGAAGCCAGGAATGACTCCACCCCCACCCAGACTCTCAGAGTGGACAAGGTATGGGGTGGGGAGTTTTCCCGATCTCCAGTGCTGTTCTTGATCATGGTTCCCCTGTGGCCTCTTTTCCCTGGACATCCACAGACAGGTGCTCAGAGGTGAGGGGACCAAACACAGGCACTGGCACCACCGATGCCTGCGCTCCACCTCTAAGAGGCTGGACTAGACTCCTCCCTCTGGGGCCCTCACCCAACACCCTCTCTGGGACAGAATGAGGTCTCTGGAAGTGTGCATTCTGTTTTTTTCAGAATGAGGTTCGCCAATTACTAAGCTCTTCAGCTATGAAATGGGTCTAGCGAACAGAACTTGCATGGGGAAGTCTGCTGGTAGAAAATAACGTATATGAGTCAGAGCACCAGAAAAGGAGCCAAGGTTTCCCCCTGCTGCTTCTTCTCCACATCCCATATAGATGAGGGACCAACAGAGTTCAGTGAGTTTCCAGACCTGCATATGATGGACCTGCAAATGCCTCCCAACAGCTCCTATCGCTTCTCTTCATTTTCATCAGTTCTCAAAACAGAGTAACCTCACACTTCCTCACAGCCTTTGCTCACACAAGTCCCTCTCTGCCTGGGATGCCGGTTCCCAGCCCCATCCACACAGCCATCCACTTTTTATTTTTTTTTAAATATAGTTAGTTCCTTCTGGCCTGTAGCTCACAGCTAAAATGCCATTTTTCCAAGGCCTTCCTGGGAGCCCTCTCTGAGTGGGCCACCTCTCACACTACCCTCTGTCGTCTGTCTGTCGACAGACGCACTGCCTTTTCTGTTCCAGTGGAGTCAGGCCTACAGATCTTACTAGACAGTCTTCCTGTGATCAAACGCAAGGCCTCACACAGAGCTGATGCTCCCTAATATCAGCTGAATGAAGGAAAGAATAAATCATAGAATATTTTGGTCTTTTTCCCTTTTCCTTCCTGAAGTAGAGTCCTGAGCCCAACACTGACAAAGTCAGTATCTATGGAGAATTCTAGGAACACAAAATACACAGCTCCACTCCAGGGCCTGCTGCAGGTCACAGAACTGTTGGTCTCTGATGCTTCATGGTGTCCACATACCCAAAAGCAAACTAGAAACTACCAAACAACGGGTCTTGAGAACATTCTGCAGGAGGACTACAAAGGCAGGTACACCACAGAGAAATTCATGATGGGTGGACTAGGTGGGCTCCATCCAAAAACCTTTCTCTGCAGAGTGCATGTTGGCATGGACATATAATCCCTACTACTCAGGAGGCTGAGGCAGGAGGATGGTAATTTTGAGGTCAGACTAAGCAATTTAGTGAGATTTGGCAGAAGAGGTGAAATGCTTGCCCTGCATGTACAGGGCCCTGGGATTAATCTCCAGTCTTGCATAAAGGGCAGGCGGGCTGACACCTTAGAACTGAGTCCATGGATTTCATCAACTTGAAGAGTATGACTTGTGTGCATAGTGCTCAGGCCAACCCAGTCTAATCTCCCTAAAAACAGAGAATGCAAGAAGAATGAGGTTGTTTTGGTTTTTCTTTTTTGGGGGGCTGGCCCTGAACTCAGCCTTGAACTCACAGCAAGACCTTCTGTTGTCTGTCTGTCTCCTGCCTCTGCCTTCTGAGTGCTGAGATTACAGGCATGAGCCACCACGCCTGGCACTGTGGTATGTGATACTAGTTATTGGTAGGCATGAGTCTCCACGTCTGGCATTGTTGTATGTGGTTACTGGGATTGAACCCAAGACTGGCAGGCGCTGGAACCACTGACCTAAATCTCTGGCCCCAAGAATGAGTTGTTTAAAGTAAGATAAAATATATTTGAGAAATTTGAGCTTAAATGTTGCTTTTCCTTATAGAAAATACAAGTCTAGGCAAAAACATCCAACAGTGAGCCTCTGATTTATTTCTGTTCCAGTGTACCAATATTGAAAAATAAAAGTGGAAAGGCATTTAAAATCAGACAAACCTAAGATAAGCATGTTGTGCACGGTTACCCTGTTTAATGCCAAGTAGTGCCCATACCTGAACTCAATATCAACCATAACTAAACATGCAGAGATGTTTACTCATTCATAGTTACGTATCTGGGATAGAAAGCATGAAGACGCCACTCTAAATGAAACTGCCATGGAAGATGCCATAGATTCCAAGAAAGGCAAGGGCCTTGCACAGTGGACTGTTCCCAGCTGGCTCTATAAAGGAACCAAGGAGGGAAGTGACTTGGGTCCCTAAAGGCAAAGAGTGTTTGAACAAGTAGGTAATTCCGTAAGTCTTTAACCTTTGCAACTACACGCTATGCAGTGGAAGAAGCCAAGCCTAAGAGGTGTCACCGACAGCGTGATGTAAGGACATTCCTCAGGCCCACAGTCCAGGTGCAAAGGATGTCAGGCTCCCTGGTGCAGTGTGGGGAAAAGGCAGCAACCCTAAATCTAGAGATGGTACATCAGAGGCGCATATGCACGAGAATGCTTGAGCAGGTGCTGCAAGGCCACAGCAGGTTGACTCTAGGAGTAGAAGCATCACACTTATGCACATTAGTAGCATCTTAGTCTCTTAAGAACTTCACATGCAAAGAGCAAGAGCTCCCTGAGGGTCGGAAAGGACAGCAGAAAATGAACAAAGAGCTGGGTGCAGTAATAAAGCTTTTGTAAATAAGGAGGAGGAAAAGGGTTGAAAAGAAGGGATAGGAAAACAAAAAGAATCAAGATATATTGTATGCAGGCACAAATGCCTTATGATGAATATGATCATTATGTATACCTAAAAGGTACCAGTGAACTTAATTAAAAACAAAACCAAAAAAACCTCCTCTAATCCCAACATGCAGGAGGCTGAGGCAGGAGGATGGTCCTGAGTTCAAGGTCATCTGTTTAAACTACATAGCAAACCTTGTCTCAAAAAAACCAGAAATTAACACAAAAAAAAGATAGACAGAAGTAAGGAAGGAAGGAGCAAGGGAAGCTGGTTGGTTTGGAAAGAAGAGCCAGGCTGAGCATGTGAAACCTGCAAGGGAAACCTGGGGGAGTGGGGAGGGTCAGTCCCAGCCTCTCCCTAGGGAGTGAGGAGAGGTGGGCGACACACTTGCCAAGGTGCACCTGGAAGGCCTACGAATGAGAAGCAGAGGGGTCAGGGGTGCTCCGAGTACTACATCCTGGAAGTCTTCAGACTAGGAGAGAGGCCACTAGTGTAGGGGAAAGAGCACACACTGCAGAGCATGAGCATCAGGGTTCAGAGGGGAGGAAGCTGTGGCTCTCCACAGTGAATGTAAGCACATGTACTGCAAACACAGACTAATACAAAATTTTAATCTAAAATTTACAAGTATGGCCAGGGATTTATCTCAGTGGTTCCAGTGCCTGCTTCCCAAGTGCAAGGTCCCGAGTTTAATTCCTGGCACCAAATAAATAAATAAAAATTACAAATGAGAAAGTCAACCAATGACTATAAAGTTCTCACTCAAAGAGCATGATTAGGCCAGGGATTTAGCTCAGTGGTTCCGGCGCTTATCTCACAAACACAAGGTCACGAGTTTGATTCCTGGTACCCCCAGAAAAGACAAAGAGCATGCCTATGTGCCAAGCACTGAGCTAAGGGTTACATATGTTAACCCAGCAACGCAACGAGAGGTGGAACTGATGTTTTTCTGTATTGCAATGGAAACTGAGGCAGACAGGGTTAGCCACTGGGACAGAGGCCCATAGCTGGGATATGAACCCAGGTGGTTGGTTTTGGATTCTATATCCTAAGGCAACACACACTACACAGCTAGTAAAAGAAAAGGACCAAGTCTCCACACCATATAGCATTACACTGTCCCCTTATCTGTGTGCATACATTGCATTCTAAGGTCCCCTGGGTGCCCGAAGCGACCAACAGTACAGAGCCCCATACCATCTTTTTTCTATACATACACTTCTGTGACAAAGCATAATGTATGAATTAGGCACAGTAACATACTAACAGTCTGAGCTAAGAACAAAATAGACCACAATATACTATAATAAAAACTATGAGAACATGCTTTCTCTGTCTCCGTCTTTTCGACAAATACTATTTTCCAACTACAGTTGTCTCGAGTACCTAAAACCATGGATAAGTAGAAAATACTGCATTTTGACAATCAGGAGAAAAAAGAAACTACAGATGGCTCTGGGACTGAACCGAAAAGCAACAAGTGATACTGCAGTAACCCAGAAGCTGGCCAGGCAAGGGAAGTCTCCACCAACGGAGCTGTGTGGTTTTTACTTTGTAAATATTGTTTGGCCACCTGAAGGGGTTTTCTCATTTTTTCTGATGATGACATTAAAGCTCAGGCAGGTTAACGTGTTGTGAGTCACGCAACTGCAAAGTCAAATGGATCTCAACTATACATTCTCAACAAATGAATAATGTTTTTAAAAATCATGTTCAAGGACCAGGGATTTACTCAGTGGTTCTGGCATCTGCCTACCAAGCACAAGGTACTAAGTTCGATCCCCAGTACCACATACCACAATGCTGGGTATGGTGACTCAGGCCCTTATTTCTAGCGATCAGCACCACACACCACAGTGCCAGAGGTGGTGGCTCATACCGGCAATCCCAGCACTCAGGAGGCAGAGGCAGGAGGGTTGCTGTGAATTTGAGGCTGGGCTCAGAACCAGCCTGAACTACAAAGCGAGACCCTGTCTCAAAAAATCAATCAATCAATCAATCAAATTATATTTAAGAGGCTGGGGACGCAGCTTGGTGGCTCTGTGCCTGTCCCAAAAACACAAGGTCCACAGTTCATTCCCCTGGTACTGGAAAAAAAAAAAAAAATCAAGATTTAAACTGGAGTGTGTAGCTTAGTGCTAAAGCATTTGCCTAGCATTCGTCAGTTCCTTGTTTCCATCTCTAGCACCATCAATAAATAAACAAAGAAACTAAAATACCATGTTCATTAAGATCTCCTGAGCTCTTACCACATCCCCGGCCATGTGTTCAATACCGCATATGGTTTGCCTCAGGGAAGAGGGTCTCACAGCGAGCAAAGGGGAGACTCTGAGATACGAACCCGCATCACCCGGCTCCCAAACATTGGCTCTGTCTACAGAGAATACACACAGCACCAGGGTCTGCTGGGTGGGGAGGTGGGGAGAAGTCACGGACATTCGGGTTGTAGTTCTAAGTGTGTATCACTAGCCCCCACCGTGAGGATCCAGCAGCGCAGGGCATCCACAGCAGGCGGGTGGTACCTGGCACAGAAACCTCACAGCTGCCCACAAGTCCATTCTCTAAGCCTGTCCAACCTCCCTGCCTCTCCCACTTCCCCTTTGCCTGCGAGTTCACTTCCTTCCTTCTGAGATCAAAATCCACGCAGGCCATTGAGGGCCCCTGAAGACACCAGCTTCTCCCTGCAGTCCCAGGGGCACCTTTTCCTCATCTCCCACAAGGAGGATTCCACCTTCCTACACCTGTGAGCAAAAACAGAGAAAGGGCACACCAGTGAAGGAAGTTTGGGAAACTCCAATTTAACTCACAACTTCTTATCTCTGATATGCTCAGTAAACATTTGTTGAGCAAAGAGCTGAGCAGGCAATGAATGCGGGTGACAACAGGTTCGTTTCCACTTCCTCTCCTTCCTGCCGTATTGGTGCGAAGGTGCCTTTGGTTCTAAGTTTTAGGAAAACACGACAGTACTTGAAAACAGGGAGCAAAAAGCAGTCAGCCCGAGAGAGCTCCACACTTCTGTCCTCATAGCCCGCACGGAGCTGGGAACCAGGGACCAGAAAGGCGACATATCCAGGACAGCAGTTGGGTTTTTGCTGACAAACACCTATTTCTCCCCCTTTTGGTGAAAGCGTTTCAGATTTCCAGGGAAAACTACCTCTCTAAAGATTCTCAACCAGCTTTAGGCCGGGGATTTAGCTCAGTGGTTCCAGTGCCTGTCTTGCAAGTGCAAGGGCCCAGATTCAATCTCCCAGTAACCACATATTATACTGGGCGTGGAGAGTCACTCCAGCAGCAATCAGTACCACATACCACAGTGCTGGGCGTGGTGGCTCACACCTGTAATCCCAGCACTCCGGAGGCAGAGGCAGGAGGATTGCTGTGATGTGAGTTGGAGGCTGAGCTCAGGGCCAGCCTGAACTATAAAGTGAGACCCTGTCTCAAAAAAAAAAAAAAAAAAATTAAAAAAAAAAAGATTCTCAACCAGCTTTCTTTGATGCGGGGCTCTACAGATCAGTGTGTGATACCAGTCCAACTGCATCCCATGACCCTGAACCCCAGGTTCTGGCTCAGTGGCAGGCAAGTGGCCCAATGTAGACTAGTGAGAGGTAGCCAGAGGACTTCTAAGTAAGCCACAAATAAGAGACATCTTTTTTTCCATCAATCCCAGATGACCACCATACACAAACTGGGAAAAAACAGCACCAGGTAGCCAGGAGATGAAGAAAAACGAAGTCCTGGAATCATTGGAGTTCTGGATCTCATAGCTACTTCTAGGCTTTTCTGGTGTATGTGTCAATAGTCCTCTAGCATTAAATGTCCAACTTGACCGAGGGCTTTTCCAGGAGGTTGCAGAGGAATGACGTGGAGTGTGAGGTGAAGCAGGTGTTTTCAGTACCAGGGCAGAGACAGCTCAGTGTGGATAACCCAGGAAGATGGTACCCAGGTAGATTACCATCCTTTTTGCTGGGTAAAATGGCGGTGACTATCTTGAAGAAACAGAGTCATTATGGAGGATGCTATTGATCCCTCTGTTTGGCTAGTAGGGCTGCTAATCCTAACCAGCCACATCTTCCAAAAGCAAGGGGCTCAGGAGACCCCCAGCTCCTTAGGGTAGTGGCCTGTCATGCCCAACTCAAGCCCAACCTACCTCTGGTCTTCAAACAGAAACAAATGGGAAGGGAGTCATGCTAATGAGGGAAAAAGAGTAGCATTCCTGTGGACCTACGGGGCTCCAAAGGGCAACCCTCAAGGACATCCCAGAGTGGACTTGTCCTCACAGACTGTCAAGTTCTTGTGCTCAGTAAACATGAGAAAGCTGATCAAGCCCACATGTGGGGCTGAGCTGAAGGTGGGGAGGGTGAGGCTGGCGGGGGGCGGGGGGGCAAGGCTGGGCCCGAAGAGTGAGATTAAAGGCAGGAAGCTTTCATATGGAAGCAGGACAAAAAAAAAAAAATGCAGGGGATTTCTTGAGCTGAAAGTTAAAGAACACTGAAAACAAACCAAACTCTATCCCTATAGTTATAAGCTGTGAGATGTTGTACTTGGTGTGATCAAAAACATGGTGAATATTTAAATCAAAATAAACTGTATTATAGTAAAAGATACATTGCCAGAAATTCCCCTTGCAATATTCTCACTTCAAATGTACTTTTCCCTTTACTCTTGCCACTTTCTGAAGCAATTCTACAAGTTCTCTTTCATAAATGTCTTTTCATGCCTGACTCGATGTTCTAAATCAATTCAACAGTTTTACGGCAAGTTCTGTTCAATACAAACCTTACAATGTGTTCTTAAACACCTTACTTGCCAGGTGTTTGGCAAAGTCAAAACAACCATGAAATATCTACATCAATTCAGAATGACACAGCCATAATCGTGCAACTGAAGATACCAACGGAGACCTCAGCAGGCTGACTCAGGAACAGGTCAGAGGTGGAGGCTGGGTAGGGGTTCCAGAAACTCAGAGACCCAAGAGGACCAATCCCTGTGTGGCCGAATAACTTGGCAAGTGCCTGGGACACAATCATGAGAATTCAGTGTTTTTAGAAATCCATGTATATAGTCATCTCGGTGTGAAGATGGGGAAACTGAGGCATGGGGAAGGGCACTTGGTCCTGATCACGCAGTGGCAGAGCTGGGAGGGCATAGCTTACTCTAATACATACAAACTCCAGAATCTGGGTCATGTCAGTTTTACTGTGCCTCAGTTTCTTCTGCAAAATAAGGATAATAGCAATGCCTACTTCATAGGGTTGTTGGCCAATTTACAAGGCAAGGTGTATATAGAATTACACTTGGAGCAGAGAAAACAGTTGCGGTATGTTAGTCTGCAAATTTTCAGATCACTCAAGAAACCCCTTTCTTCCCATATCCCCCAAGCAAAGAGTCCAGGCTGCAGTTTCAGGACTGGACACCCCAGCCCCATCCTAACTGAATTCCTTCTAGGTCACATTCACGAAGGGATTTCCTAGCTTGATCACTTCTTTGTGTTTGTCCAGTGGACCCTGACCAGGCAACTGCTCCTCAATCTTCCCCATTCCCTGCTCTCCAGATGGAGTCTTTGTACTTCCTCCCTGAAGAAGCCCTTATTTGTGATGGCCGTCAACCCCGGCTGGCAAGATGTGTGGCTCTCTCCGGCCTGTGGAGTGGGATAAAGGCAGGCCTGTGTTCCCAGCCAAGTGGCCGCCCCACCCCGGAACTTCCGGAGAGGTGTGCTTCAGTGAACGGGACAATGATGTATGGCCCGTCCCTCTGCCAGCAGTCTTCCCATCCGGCTGCGGATTAAGGGAGGCTGGGTGACTGCCCAGGCGGAAGAAAACCCACAAACATCCTGGGGACGTGCCCTGTGTTGGCAGGAAGGCAGTAGGGAGGGTGAAGGTGATGGCTTTGGTCTCCCTGATCTCCAACCACCTGGGCCCATACACACGTTCGCCATGTCTTCGGTTCAAGTGCCACTCCTGCCATGTGCCAGCTGTGTGCCCTGTACACTGCACTGTACCTCCACGCCACACCCTGGGGCTGAGGGCAACATCATGGCACAGAAGCTCGAGAGCACCGGTATATGCACAACGCTTATACACAGTAGGTATTCAACACTGCCACAGGAGATAATTGAATAACAGGCCTGTCCTGAGCAGGAAACTGCTGACCCTGCCAGCTAGGACAGACTCACGGATTCCACTCCAGGAAATCCCCGTCACTCTTTCCCAGGTTTTCACAAGGCCTTATAATCTCTCCCTGGAGACAGTCACCTCCACAAAGGTAAGAGCAGGACTGTTTAGGCCACTGTAGTGTTGGATTGTAGATGACTCACCCCTGGCACGCAATGAAGATAATGACTCTCTGTAGATATTCTGGGAGTGGACTGCTTGACAATGACACTATGAAGAAAAGTTATCACATGTCACCCAAGCTAATCAATAAAAGAGATGCTCATATAGATACCTCTTCAACCTGTGTAGGGCCTTGGCCTAACAGTAAGGTACACGAGGCATGAGAGGGCTGTGCCCACATCAGTTCTTGAGCAGACAGACTGGTAAAAACAGGGTTTGGGTCTATCTTCATAGAGGATCTACGAACAGGTCCTAACCAAACAGCCAAGGACTTCACATTGAACACCAGCATCTCAGTGGAAGGTGCGGGGGACTGGAGCAGCGATCAGTAACTGCTTCCGAGTCAAAGTGAACAGGAGGCATGGAAGGATCCTCTCCGGCAGAGGGGGGCCAAACAAACAGTACGAAGGAACTGCCTCCCTCCTGGTGTCTGTGCTGGAACAAGCAGAGTCCCCAAGAAAGTAGGCCCCGGTGTTCCAAAGTTGTGTAGCTGAACTGGACAGACTCTGGCCTTGACCTCTAAGGGCGGTCAGTGTGTTGGGGCACTGCCAATGCCTGGGGGTGGCTTCCGAGAACCCCGTCCAGAAAGGAGGGAGGAGCCCCAATAACACACAAGTCCAGTGTCACGGATTTAGAATCATTTTCCTATAAGGGAAACAATGCTAAAGTCACAGTGCTACGGGCTCTTCCGGCCCTGGCTGCCCCAATACTTTCAAAGGCTTCTCAGTCTATCTGCTCAGTGCCCCACTGTCCAAGAGGAAGAAGACTGAGCAAAACACACTACCTGACCCCAACCAAATGGCTCCTCCATAGATCGTTTTACATGGAACCAAACATCTATTGACACATTAAAAAAAATCAGGAATGTCTGGCAATCATTTCTAAACTGCCACCAATTTACAAAGTAATCTCACTCCAACAGCATACCAAAGATGAGCCTAGAGGTCCCCAGCTTTTACTTTTTAACTAACACTAACTAGTTATACAAGTTTCTCAACAATGGCTTACTTAAATTCCTCTGCTCAGAGCCAAACAGGTATTCAGACACATCACATAATCTCTCAAACAGCATTTCAGAGATGCCTACTAAGTATAAGGTGTGATTCTATTTGCAAAGTACAGATTTCTAGCTTATCTCCAGAGCTGCTAATGCAGACTGGGAGAACCTGTCTTCCTCTCACTTTTCCTTTCTCCTTTTTTTTTTTGAGACAAGGTCTCACTTTGTAGTTCAGGCTGGTTCCAAATTCACTATGTAGCCCAGGCTGGCCTCGAACTCATAGCAATCTTCTTGCCTCTGCCTCCTGAGTGCTGGGATTACAGGTGTGAGCCACCATGCCCGGCATTGTGGTATGTGGTGCTGGGGATCGAACTTGGGACCTTGTGCTTGCCAGGCAGATGCTGGAACCACTAAGCTAAATCCCTGGGCCCTTCCTTTCTCCTTTTTACATCAGATCCAAGCACCCAGCCAGGAGCAGTCAGCCCCAGGAGCCAGGGCCGCCAGGACTGCTGCATTCCCAAGTTGCCTCCTGAGCCATGTGATTCTGTTATGAGACGCGCCAGTCGTTTCTCCCTGCGCAAGCGGAACTGGCTGGAGCCACTCTCACCACCCAAAGTCCTGGCATGCTGGCAATACTTT
>PVIR01038757.1:0-14355 GCA_004026965.1 Petromus typicus | reverse complement strand
AGATACATCTTGAGGCCATATGCTAAATGAAATAAATCAGAACACAGAAGGTCAAATATTATGGTTTCTCTTACATGAGAAACCCAAAATAAAATTTATAGAGGAAAACTAAAGAGATGATAGGCAGACTTTATAGAGACAAGAAAGGGACTTACAGTGGGGAAAGAGGAAAAGCAGAAGTCAAACTGTACCAAGTACCTAAGATGAATACAATTCATGTATTGTAATGAAATGTAAACATATAGTAATGACAAATAACTAGATAAGAACAGCTCGTAGCTAAGGTGCGGCGCTTACACCTGTAATCCCAGCACTATGGAGGATGGAAAGAGCAGGATCACAGCTGCCAGCTCGGCCTGCTGAACTGTCTCAAAATAAAAATCTGTTTAAAAGGCCTGAGAATGTAGCTCACTGTGAAGGCTCTGAGCTTAATCCCAAGTGCCAGGGAAAAAAAAGAAAAAGAAAAAAGTTGGGGGGGAAAGAACAGTTTGTACTTCTTATCTAGTAATCACATTTCCAAAAACATCCTCTAAAAAGTCATCTAGAATGCAAAAATACAAAAATGTGCACATAAGAATATTCATGGTGCTGCACTAGAGGGAAAATGAAATATTTCACAATATAAATAAATGATTAAAATACAGAAAACTGGGAGTACGTCTCAAGGATATGGCATTCGGCTGCAAATACAGAAAATGCATTCGATGGAACAAAGCGCAAAGATGACCTTCAGAGTCAGCAGGTTAACAGACTGGCAATCTGGAAAAAGGAGTTTAAATTAAAGGTCCTTACTCAGCACTCCCTTTACCTCGGGACTTCTTTTTCCTCCCTGGTAACTCTCTGACCTCAATCCCTGCCCCTGACACTGTCTCCAGAGGAACAGGTCCCACTGGCTTTCACCAAAGCATGCACTAAAAAAATGGGACCAGGGGCCGGGGATATATCTCAGTGGTTCTGGCACCTGTCTTGCAAGTGCAAGGACCCGGGTTCGATCCCTGGTAACCACATAACAATACTGGGCGTGGAGACTCACACCCAGCAGCAACCAGTACCACATACAGCAGTGCTGGGCATGGTGGCTCACGCCCGTAATCCCAGCACTCAGGAGGCAGAAGCAGGAGGATTGCTGTGATGTGAGTTTGAAGCTGAGCTCAGGGCCAGCTTGAACCACAAAGCGAGACCCTGTCTCAAAAAAAACCTTAAAAAAGAAAAAAAGAAATAGGACCAGAGAATCCGTCTCCCCGGTCTCATACTGCAGAGGATCAACTGGCCTCAGGAGTCATTTATCCTGAGTTTACAGCTGAGAAAAGGATTTTTTTTTCAAATTGTACATTATCCTCTCTTTGTAGTTTTTTTGAAGGACAGTTATTCGATTAAAAGTCTAACTCAAGTAAAGAAAAATTTCCAGCAATCTGAGAGGCTGAGGCAGGAAGATAGAAACTTTGAGTCCATCTGGGCAACTTAGGGACTCATGGAGACGCCCTCACAAAAGGTGGGGTGGTTAGGCAGCGACGGTGAACCTTTCAGAGACCGAGCGCCCAAACTGCACCCCAAAACCCACTCACTCGGTGCAAAGGGCCAACACTGAAATTAAACTTGAACACTGCGATTTTAGTTTAGAAAAAAAACAACTATTCATGAGCATCTTTTGTCTTAAAACAAAAACAATATGAGTGTTATAGATGCCACTGGATTGGGGTTGTAGCTCATCCAAAGGCCCTGGATTGAATCCCTAGGACTGCGACGAGAAAGAAAAAAGGAAAGGACAAAGAAGGGAAGGAAAAAAAAAAAATGAAACATTTTAAATGCTGAAATAAACTTAAAAATCAAAGGACCACATGAAAATATATGAATATGTACTAGTTCCACTTATGCAATGCAATTCTTCTGCGGAAAACAAATTAAGGGTGGGTTCATGAGTGATGTGAAATCAATATTACAATGTGAAGCCCAAAGAAGAATTACTAAGTAGAAAACATTTTCACTATTGTTATCTAATAATGTTTTTAAAAGTAAAATTAGGTAATAAATGTATTCTCATTATCATAAATTTTTCCATAATGTAACCACAGAAAAGAATCACCAAATTTGACGAATACTATTGAAGAACAATTTATTTTTTTTCTCATTTTTTTTATCTTTATTGGTACATTAAATATACACATCATGATTGCACTCCATAATGGGGATTTGTACCAGTATAAGACACAACTTAATTCTCATTTTTTCCCATAGCCCCACCCACCCTACCACCCCCCCATATATATAAAATTTGTTTCCTTACTTTTTTGTTACAATCTCAACATTGTCCCCTTTCACCTTATGAAGAACAATTTAAAGAAACTGAATTATCTAGTTTCTGGTTTCAGGTGAGAAAACTTCTCCTGCAGCTGAAGAAAAGGCTGTAATTACTCTTCAGCAGTGCAACCAAACTTCTCACTGAGGGGGCAGCTGTCTGTGCTGTCTGCTCTTCAGGGCCGAGAGTTTCTCAAGACTCTAGAGAGGACCCAGATGAGCATCCAGGGGTACAAGTCTCTTAAATCCTCAAGAAAGCTCTGGATCTGAAGAGCAGATGAAACAATTCTTAGAATCATTTATTTAGCTCTTCTAAACACATCAATATTTAAGGATATAACTACTGTTGTTTCTACCTTAATGAACCTTATAAAGAAGACATATGACCACCACAGCAAGTAATAAACCTGCATCAACTCAACCCACTGAGGATCAATCTATCTAAAATCCATATGCAAACCGGAGCATTACGAAGACAGACTAAAACTGAATTCAGACCTTCTAATAAGAGGATTGGCAGTGAGCCTATATAAACTCAAGTCTGTTCCTTTTGTTATTTGACCTAAAAAGCCATCAGATTGCCTTCATTATAACGATGCACATTTGTATGGATGAGAGCTGTAATTCATTGATTCTCAAATCTCTTTTCCTCAGAGTCAGTTTAAAACAATTAGGATTTGCAAGCTGTTCCATAAAAGATAAGCACCCAGCACCGGGGATGATATTTCACAAAGACTGACTAGTGCATGTTAAGCAGCTGATTGCTGCCTCGGCATCTAAGTGTCCCTCGGCAGTCCCTACCCAAGGTGACTGTCCTCAAAAAAGATGTTCAAGGTAACGAGGGTGATATTTAAAGGGAAAGGGGAGAGTGCATTTAAGTTTCATCATAAACCAAGCAAAATCAAAATTTAGGATATATCTCACTGCATCAGTGAATTTAGGACCTGAGAACTTTGTCTCCTCCCTCAAGCAAAAAAGTCAAGAAGCCAGCAAAACATTAGCACATCACGAACAATTATCCACTTGTGCGTGTCTTCTTCACAGCCGTGTTTTTCAGAAACGTCACCTCTTCAAACATTTTTGATAAATTCACAGATGCTCTGACTCAACTGTCTAGTCCGTGGCATAGTTCTGTGAAGCTGACAAATAATAAACTTCACAGGAAGCAGAATCAAAGAGCCACTTAGAGCAGATTCATTCCCTTGTCATTTACTTGTTACTACAATAGAAATAAAAGATGAAAGTAAATAAGCCATAACCTGGTGGAAAGGAAAGGTTTGGAAGAGTACAACCTGTGGTGAGCTGAGCAACCTGCTAAATGTCAGGACGCCTTGAAGGATGACAAGTGTGAAGATGGCGAAGACAAGGAGAGAGGATCCAGTTAAAAACTGGCTCAGAGAAGCGAAGAGGGTTCAGGTAAACACTTGTGTCCTTCCACTGGACCACGCTGCCTTTATCTCACTGTCATGCTGTGCTTTCACCTAGAGATTTCCACCACTGTCAGAAGAGAAAATGACTTAAAACCCCCACCTTAAAGGGATATAACATTGAAGACTCTTAGGTGGGGCATGACGTGGCAAAGAACAAACTGACAGGGAACCCAGTTTGGAGGCAACTCCAATGTTACAACAGCGGAGGCGGTGGTGGTAACCTGTGGTATCAGTGAAGCTCTGACGGGGTGCGCCATCTTTGAGCTAAGGCAAGGGCGGTGCTGATAGAGAACAGTAGAGGTGAATTACAGATGTGCTCAAGACAGGGGACCTCCATCACATAAACTGGACCACAATCTTTCATTTTATTTCACTTTTTAGTAAAATTATAAGAATATAACTAACAACTACTTGCTTGCACTTGTAGAAAGGCATAATAACATTCAACTACATTAAAATAACTTCTACTTACAGTATTCTATGACACTTTTCTACATTAATTCCTTTATGTGGACTAACTCATTTAATCCTAACAATATCATCAACCACATTTTATCTAAGGTTAAAGTTTACACAAGTACCTGCAGAACTAGCAAGAAATCTCATACCAAAGTGTAGTCTTTTAATTATTATGTTATTTCATATAAATGTCAGTAAAGAAAAGGCAAAGAAAAAAACAGGTCTAGGACATGGCAACCCAGGACCTTTTTTACTGATAATGAGCACCCAATGAAATTCATCTCTTACTAATCCAGCACTCCAGAAAATTCTCAAGCATTAGATGACAGGGCTGGGGATTTAGCCCAGTGGTTCCAACATTTGCCTGGCAAGCACAAGGTCCCGAGTTCGATCCCCCGTAACCACATATCACACACAATGCCAGGTATGGTGACTCACACCTGCAATCTCAGCACTCAGGAGGCAAAGGCACAAGAATTGCTGAGTTCGAAGCTCACCTGGACTAAATTGTGAGTTCAGGGGCAGCCTGAACTAATGAAACCCTGTCTCAAAAAAAGAAAAAAAAAATGACAGAGAAGAAAGCAAGATCAAAATATTTAATGTAATGAATACAACACATAGTGAAGCAGCAGAAAATAAATCAAACCAGTCCAGGAGAAAGGAAGATATACTCAGGAGTTTCGGAGGCAAAGTATTTATTGCTGGCTGAGACTAACCAGGAATTCCTTCCAAAACAGTTAGTTCCCCCTCCTCCAACACAACAAAAGCACAGGTCTTAGATAAACTAGGAAAGGAAGTGTGGTTATAGATATGAATCACTTGAGTTACATACATCATATTTAGGCACAAGGAATTACATAGGATTACATAATTGGATAAGGGGCTACATTAGAGGTGGAGAATACTGCATCAGGGTCTCATTAGATTAATTTTCTATTTCAAGTGTTACAGGTTAATTGATAGAAAGTTACATCAGTCAGCATATTTACACAGCCTCATTTTCATACAGCTCTTCTGGAGACCAAGACATCCCTATGTTATCTAAAGAAGAGAAGGAAGGAAATGGGGTGAGGGCTGCTTCTCTGCCTGCCAGTTAACAGAAGCTGTTTCCCAGTTCATTCCCTCCTCTTTTTGTTTACAGTTAATTCCTCAACTGTGGGGGGGGGGGGACTGTGTATTGGTTAGTATAAATGTGACTCTCTGAGTCTGAGGCTATCATAACCTGGTAAGATTATATAGCTTTTAGGCATTGGGGTATAAACTGTGTAATCTAATTTATTAGGCAGGGTCCCATGGCCATTAGCAGGAAAATCATTAATATGTGGCCTGTCCGGGCTCTAACTGCCTAGGATGGAACTCTACCAGGAATTTATTTTGGACACCTTGAACCTTTTTTTATATTGGTTAACTCTGTTGTTTTTAAACCACTGTATAGTTTCTCTGACTACCACAGACCAGCTGACATAATAGTAGCACTCTTTTCCCAGGAATAGGCAGGTACTAGCTGTTTAACTTTTAAAGTGTTCCGTTGTTTGTTGTTGTATTCTCAGACTGTTACATCCTAAAATTAGACTGGCTATCAATAGAGTTCTTTATCAACAAACAAAATACAGAAGAGGGTGAGTTGACTCTATAATTACAATTTAAGAATCTGTACTGTACAAGAAATATTTTAAACTCAACCAATGAAACTTCAACTCAAACTGAAACAAAGATATTCATCAATGAGCTAAATGTTTAACTTGATTTTCTATGATCCAGAGATAAGTAGAGGTTAGCTTCATCCTGCAAAGGTTCCAGGGAAGGAAAACTTGTCACTCTGAAAATCCAGCAGTCACAGAAGGAAGTGTTTTGGACTAAACACTGCTCAGAACTGTGTTTTCCCTTTAGCAGCAGAGCAGTGGGGAAGGGATACGAAGGAGACTAAGTATGGCACAAGAACTGAATCTTTATCATCTCAAGTGTAGAAAGACAATAAAAACTGGGAGCTTTTCCAAGGTCCTTCTGTAATCCTCAGCAAAGTATGACTATATTTTGACGAAGGCTGTGATTGACTCCAGCTGTACTGTCAAGCAGAAAATCAAACCAAAGAACCTAATGGTTGTTTTCTGTCTTTATTTTGTTTTGTTTTGTTTTCTGTCTCTTAGAGAGTGTAAGTGTTCCAACCATATTGTTTAGGCCTCACCTCCCTAAATAATTTAAAATCTATAATATCTAATGTATGACTTAAATACCTTACAGGCTATTAAGCAGGCCTCTGATCTTATACAAACATCTTTAAAGCCATGTGTCACTTTTTATTAATATATAAACTGGGGTGAAACTAGGCAACATTATCAGAATTGAAACAAGCACCACCACTGGTACAGACATAGGCCCCATACACGACTGTGCATCTTCTTTTTGTTGGGGCTACATAGGATGAATACTGAAAACAGTATCAGGCTATACTTACTCACATTTATACTCTCCAGTCATTCAGCAGTCAACTGCTGTAACTTTTTTCTGTGGACCTTGCTACTTTAGCCAAATACAGAAACATGACAGCATCCAGGAAGGCCATGCCCCCAGAAGCAACATGGTAGGCAAAGAGGTCCCAGCCCTAGAAATGAAATGGTGGGGCTGGAGGCCCTATCCCAGGAACAAATTGGTGGGTCAATTCCAAACCAAGTACACAAACAGGTGATCCAATTCTAAACCAAACAAGCTCCCCTTATTCCCTCAACATGAGTTGTTGAAGGGAGATACTTGTGAAAGGCTGCTCAGGCCTTTCTTCTACCTAATTCCAGGTAGGGATGTACTGAACAGTCTCAGAAAACAGGAATACATGCAGAAACAAAAAGAGATATCCATTCTTACCTCCTCTTGGTTCCAGACCAGACCAAATCAGATGCAGAGTCATGTAAAGACAGTTGAACCAAATCTTTGAATAAATGGACTTAGGATCTTACAGGTGTTCTACCCAACAGCAGCACTTCTTAGCAACACATAAAACTTTCTCCAAGACAGACCACATACTAAACATTAAAGCATGCTCATGTAAATGCAAAAGAACTGAAATTATACCATCCATATTACCAGATCATAGCACAAGGAAACCAGAAATCAAGGGCAAAAGAAACCACAGAAATCATGCAAACACATGGAAATTAAACAAGACTTTCTTCTCAATAATCAGTAGGTCACAGAAGAAATCAAGGGAAAAAGTAACAATTCCTAGAAATAAACAATAATGCCAGATATATCCCTTATGAGATACAATCAAAACAGCCTTAAGAGGTAAGTCTATAGCTATAAATGACTATTGGGAGAAATTCTAGGTAAAATTGTAAGTAAAAATAATTTCACAATTAAAACTATGATTAGGTCTAGTTTTCCTGCCTACAGGCCAGCTATGGCATATCTGGACATAACTTTATCTTCCACTTCCTATAACAACAAAGATCCCCAATGGTCTCACATGCTGTGATGCTCCAGGGAAGAACTACACCCTAGTTCCTTCATCTGCATAATTCCTCACTGTTCTAGGACATACAAAACCCACTTCCTTCTGAGTCACCCATTATATTCCTTACTCACAACATACTAAATAAAGTGTGCCAAGCTCAGTTCTTTTGTATTTGCCGCACAGAGCAGCATGGATCAGACTCAAGTTTGGATTCTTCTCTAAGTCTCATTTCTGTCTATATATTAATTAATTTGCCTTGCGCTGGCAGGCTCATAGGAGACCAGGACTTAACTGAAGAAGTTCTAGTTACATCATCTCTCCCTGTTCCCTACAAGTGTCCACCCCAGAAAAGCAGAGCAAAGCCAAATAGCCTAATGATGTACCTCAAGATTCCAGAAAGACAAGAAAAACCCAAATACAAAGCTAGTACAAAGAAGGAGATAACAAAGATCAGAGCAGAAATCAATAAAAATGAGCACCATCAACTAACACTTATTCTCATACTCAACATTCTGAATCAAAGCAAAGACACACACACACACACACACACACACACACACACACATGGCATAAGTGAAAGAGACTTTTAAAAAGGAAGGAGAAGGAGGAAAAAGAGGAGAAAGAGAAGAATGATGGTAGAGGCTTTCATTGTAGAAGCTGAAATAAATAACAATGTTAGTCACTAACACTTACATAGCCTAGCCTGTGCCATGTCTTGTTCTAAGCACCATACACAGTAACTAATTAAATCCTAACAGCCCTACAAAATAACACTCTGTCACTCATTCTACAGGCAAGGAGACAACATCAGAAAGTTTACATGGCCAACCTCATAGCTAGGATGAAACAGAATGCTTTCTTTCATACATGTGCAGAAAGACACAGCGTGATGTCTTCTTTTGTGAAAGGGAATCTAGCAGGCCAAATCCCAGGCCATGTTTCCATTCCCCTTTCATCAGCACTCCATGCTGGTTAGCCCTTGCACTTGGAAGGACAGCATCACTCAGACCAGGGCCACTAAGCAGGAAGTGTGCAGCCATCCACATTTTCTAGAAAAGGCCACACCACATATAAAATTACTGCTTCTTCAGACATGGAGAGACAAGCCAATAGCTACTTGGATGTTTGGACATGTGTCAAGAGTCAATAAAATTTTTTTAAAAATAAAGTTACTTAATGAAGTTACTTGCCTTAATAATAGAACGGCAGATATTTTAGACCTGAATACTTACAACGCTTCTAAAATAAATGAGGTGGCTGAAAAATAACAAGTACAACAGATCAAAGTAAAAAGCCACAAAAACTCAAGAAAAAGAAAAGAAAGCAGTATACAGAGAAAGGGCTGCTTCCAAACCTCTAAGATGAAACTATTGTTTGTACTGAGTACTAGAATTAGACTCTCTTTACTAACAGATTTAAAAATAAGTAACACAATATGCTTAAAATACCAGACAAGAATGAAGTCCTTTAGTCTGTAAATAAAATTGCCTCTGGGTAAACTAGAGGTCAGCCTGGAAAAAAGACGGAGTTAGATCCCTGAGCTTCTGACGCCATTTTGTTTTGGTCACCCAGTGCAAAAGTGGACAACCTAAAGAACAAATCCAGCCCACGGAGATTTTTTTTAAAGTAACACTATTTCAAAACTCGAATCTGAACCTTCACCTGACAAATTCTGATTTCCACCTTATCTTGAAACATCCACACACTATGGAGATGAATTTTCCCACTACAACAGGATGTAAGTAGTGTCTGCCCTATGGTGTGCCATAGTTCTTCCTGTTTTCCCAGCCCCAAGCAGGCATGCTTCCCACAGTGTGGTAACGGACTCGTCCCACTTTGTAGCTGAGTTTGCCATTCTATTTTAGAGAAAGAATTAATAAAGGAAATTTACTGCAGTCTGGAGTTTAGCTCAGTGGCACCACACTTGCCTAACAAGCCTAAGGTCCTGAGTTCAATTCCCTGTCTGGGTTGTGGAGAAGGAACAAGAAAGGTAATGTACTAGAGTTACTACCCAGGTGAAAATAGCAGTTCAACTGGGAAGATTCACCTGGTGTTAACTGTTGGAAGGATGCACTGTATTATCCCCTCTAGACCATATGGGGAATTGAGCAAGGCAGAACAAAAACAAGGTGAAACAGGGTTTCCACATTCGTCATGTCTATCAACTGTATGGCCAAAAGAAAGTATTGTTACTGAGCAAAATCTTAAGGCAACTATCCAGAAAATAAAAAGGATAATGCATTCTGTAATTTGATCCAAATCCTTCACCCTCTGCCCTATATATGCTGTCATAGGCCCCAACCTGGGCTCAGCTCTCTGACTTGCTTGTTAAATAGGATTTTAGCTGACATGGTAGAAGCAGAAGTTTGACACAGGCTGAGGCAGTGAAACTTACTCTCCTGTAACTCCTCAGTCATTTCCAACTAGACCTCCTAAAACACTTCCTCCCTACGAGGATAACCTCAGGTTGGATAACCCTGGTCTTCCAGCCTAGATCACCAGGCCAACCAACTCACCTCAGACAATGATCAAGTGTAACTATGATAAGAAGATGCCTTAGCTGACACAGTGTCCAAGTATTAAGCATTTATTGTTGTATGCCTTTAATGCCTTGTTACACAGCAAACCCTAACTGACCACTTGATCTGGTTCCAAAAATAGTTGATATGCTCAAGTTTGCTCTCAATTCTACTATCCATTAGAAAGCACGTGGGTTACAGACTGCAAATATAAATGACAGTCTTCTAATGAGTCAAGAAAAAGGACAAATCCAAGTTAGGACACAAAAAAATACACATTAGGATTGATATTAACATGGGCCGGGCTAGCAGTTTTTTGTTTTGTTTTGTTTTGTTTTGAAGACAGGGGCCCTGAGCTCAGCCATGAACTCACAGCAATCCTCCTGCCTCTGCCACCCTCCCGAGGGCTGGGATTACAGGTGTGAGCAACCACACCCGTCTGGCACTGTGGTATGTGGTTCTGATTGCTGGTGTGTGTGAGTTTCCATGCCCAACATTGTTGTATGTGGTTTCCAGGGATCGAACCCAGGTCCTTGCACTTGCCAAGGCAGGTAGCGGAACCACTGAGTTAAATCCCCAGCCCACAGGCTAGCAGTTTTTGAGAAAAAAAATCCAAAGCAATCTTAGATAGCAGTAGAACTATTTATCTATTCCTCATAACAATTTCAATTTTGCATAAGAAACAAAGTATTTAAGTGTAATATAATATATACTTGTTTTTCTCTAATTTTAAAGAAACAGAATGACTCCTACTGAACAAAACAACACTGATAATTTTTTTTTTTTTTTTTAGGTTTTTTGAGACAGGGTCTCACTTTGTGGTTCAGGCTGGCCCTGAGCTCAGCCTCAAGCTCACATGACAGCAATCCTCCTGCCTCTGCCTCCCGAGTGCTGGGATTACAGCGTGAGCCAACACGCCCGGCACTGTGGTATGTGGTACTGGTTGCTGCTGGGTGTGAGTCTCCATGCCCAGTATGGTATGTGGTTACCGGGGATCGAACCCGGGTCCTTGCGCTTGCAAGACAGGCGCCAAAACCACTGAGCTAACTCCTCGGCCCAACACTGATAATTTTTAAGAAAGGGAAATATTTCTTAAGGCCATTTATATCTTAAATTTGCACACAGCTTAGCACTTACAAAGCATTTTTATTAACCTTTTTCTCAGATCATTTTTATTTCAGTCCTATGAAGCTGATATTATTACAACTATTTTTGTCATTGAGAAAATAAAAGTTTACATAAAGTTATTGGGCAAGACTGCTTTACTAAAAAATTGTAATACAGAACTACAGGCTAAATCTTGTATCTCATAGCTACTGGCCTTTTCCACTGTGTTCTTAGATGCACAGGAATTATGTTCATTCCAAATATATCATGAAAATGTTTCTTTTGTCCTCTCTTTACTTCTCCTGATTAATTCCTTTAGAAATATAGTTAAAAAGAAAGTAATGCTTATATATTTATTTATTTATTGAGAACTAAACATATATAATACATTCAGATTGTCAAATATGTAATCCTTCTACAAATCCATCTTTCTATAGCTATTTTAAGATGCCTTCAAAATAATTCTTTTTTCTTGTTAAAATTAATGACGACTTCTTTCAGGTTTAAAAAAAAAATGTTTCCCATATTATCAGAAACCATATTCTAAAATTTTAAAACCAAAAATAAGCATTATCTTTTTTTGTTTGTTTTTTTTGTTTTGTTTTGTTTTTTTGAGACAGGGTCTCACTTTGTAGTTCAGGCTGATCCTGAGCTCAGCTTCAAACTCACATCACAGCAATCCTCCTGCCTCTGCCTCCTGAGTCCTGGTATTACAGGTGTGAGTCACCACATCCGGCACTGTGGTATGTGGATCAAACTCAGGACCTTGCCCTGGCCAGGAAGACACTGGAACGACTGAGCTAAATCTTCCGCCCAATGCTGAATTTCTGAGGTATATGGAGTGGAACTGTTAAGAATTCAATTCTATAAAAACTTCAAAAGCAATAGTATTGTTGAGTTCCTAATGCTCCAACATCATGGACCACTGTATGACAATAACCCTACAAGCTGGGTACCACGGCTATTAAAATACACACATGAGAGAAGCCTGGAGCAGGGGTGGTGAACCAGTGGCAGGTGCACCGCAGCTGAATGTTACCACCAAAAGCCCCCAAAGGTTCGCCATCGCTCACCCAGATAAACCAGCTTAAGGTGTTCAGTATTACACAGCTACCGAGTTCCTAACTTGGCCAGGTTCCTAACTTCTCTTCTCCACTGGCAGCACTCAGAATTCAGGATTCTGCTTAGCTTATGCGCACTCATCAAGATGGCGCCATGTCACGTGTTTTCTGGTCCTTTCCTCCCTTATTCAGACCATGCAGTCTGTGTGGTGAGTCTGGACTCCGGAATTCACACTTCAAGAACCCAAGAAGCCACCCTTATCTCCAAAACCAAACTACATGGCCTGCATTCCACTGGGCCCCCGGCCAGCCTCCTGCTGTTTCCTCTCAGAAACGTCTCCTTTCTATCGTCACCGCCCACTGCAACCTGTCTTTTCTTTGCAGACACGGCTTAAATAATACAAACTCGGTGACGCTTTCCATCTCCAGCCACAAGTGGTCTCTTCTCAATTTCTCCTCCCTCCAGATTCTTACAGCTCCATAACTGCAGCGAGACACTAATTAGACATATCCATGAAATATAATTATTTATGCCACAGAATTTTTGGCCCCCAAACATCGCATGCATCTCACCTGCAGGCCTACACTTATCACTTACAACATTTTTTTTTTTTTTCTGGTACACGGGATCCAACTCAGGCCCTTTGTGCTTCCCAGGTAGATGCAGTACCACTTGAGCTAAATCCTCAGCCCCAGCCTACAACATTCTTGTCACTTTTCCCCTTGACCAACGCTTACTTTCCCTTCCTGTCTGAGCTGAGAGGAGACTTTCCCTAGAAATCCCTCCCCCACTTCCCTGTCCTAACTAGGGTCACACACCCTGGGCTGAATTCCCACCGTGGACACAACCTCGTCACAGCTCACGGGCTGTTGACTGCCTGTGCACTTGTTTGTCTACCCCAACACTAAATCTCGCCAGAGACCATTTATGTTATTCATGAGCTCCTATGATTCAGATGTGGTTTGTCTTCCAAAGGTGTAGGTGCAAGAAGCTCAGTCCCCGGGACAGTGATGTGCAGAGGCGGGGGAAGCTTCCAGAGGCAGGACTAGGGGAAAGGACGCCAACTTCAGCAGGAATCCATGCTGGACTCTCAGAGTGGGCTGGGCCCTGCACATCTAGACCAGTGACCATGAGCGTGGGCTGTTACCAGGCAAGCTGGACTTTTTCGGCTCACGGCTCTCGCCATGCCCTCCCCCATCCCATGCATTTCCACCACAGTGCAGCACTTCTAGGGAGGCCCTCACCAGACAATGGCACAGCACCGTTGGGACTCTCCACCTACCAGAATCATTAGCCAAATGGACCTCTCTCCTCTATAAATCACCCAGCATCAGGAATTCTCTGATGGCCAAAGAAAACCTACTAAGACACAGCTACATCGCAGCACTGAGCAGAGTGCCTGGCATGTAATTCAAACAGACTTAAATGAATTTACAACTAATTTATTATCCTGTCTGATTAATCCAGAAACAAATTTCAAAGTGCTGAGCCTTACAAATAGCAAGTACTAATTACATAATTGTTGCATGAAGAAATTCTCTTGATAAACGGCCTAGATTAATTATCTCAAGTCTTCAAACAATATGGATTGAGTTGAAAAATAGTTTAAATGTGAATACTTAATGTCTCTTATTAGGTAAATGAGGTAAACATTTCAAAACATATTTTAGCCAGGGCTGTCGCTCAGCAGCACCACACCAGTCTGGCAAGCACAAAGACCTAAGTTCAATTCCTGGTACCAAAAAAAAAAAAAACCACCTTTTTAAAAAACTTATTAATGACTACAAACCTAAGAACTTACTTGAGTTATTGTGAACCATTTGATTATGACTCGTTCATTTGAAAGCCTTCATTTTCATAAAAGTGAGGTTTTTCTACTTTCTATCATCTGTAAAGCTAATCATTTTTCCTTTAAAATAATAATCACAGGAACTGGGGATAGCTCAGTGTAGAGCATTTGCCTAGCACATATAAGACCCTGAGTTCAATCCCCAATACTGCAAAAAAATTAAATATATTAACCAAAGTTCATCTC
>PVIR01038756.1:0-14355 GCA_004026965.1 Petromus typicus | reverse complement strand
TTCTGTCCCTTCTGGCCCCACCATGGACTTTTCTTAGATACCCCATAAAGCCAGTGAGAGCCCCAGACCCAGCTTTCTGAAGTTCACCCTCCTGGAGAAAGAAAACATCTCTCTCAGAACACATGTGATATACAACCTGCTCTCTAGAGACCTGGCTTCCAATGTGGTGCTGTGACTCTGACCTCAGTTAACTTCTGCCTCCTCTGTGCATTGTCTCCAGTGGGACCTATCAGCCCTACTTCCTGTGCCATGTAACTGTGCACAGGTGCAGACTTGGAGATGGTCTATGAGCTTTACAGCAGAACTCTAGTGTCCCATTTAAGGTGCTATGGTATAGTCAGCCTAGGGACACCTGCTGGTATCACCATATGGTGCTTTTCTTTTGGGGTCTTGAGCAAATGAGATATGAGCCAACAGCTGCTCAGGAACATCTTTGCACCCATGAGAGAGTGGCCTACTTAAAAATGAAGCCATAGGAAAATGCAGATCTGAAAGACAGGGCAGATTCCTGAGGACATCTCAGCTACCTGGAGCCAGCCCTACCTGAAGCCACATACTTTGTAACTTTCTAGCTATGTGACCCAATATTCAGTTACACGAGTGTATGCATTTTCTTGTTTGCTTAAGGTAAGATGGGGTAAGTTTCTATCAACTGCAACTAAAAAGTATCCCAAGGAGTTTCTCTTCTATTTGACTGATTTCTGTTTATCCTTCAGATGTTACTTCAAGTCCAGAACTACTGTCCAGTTCCCAAGTCTGGGTTGAGTCCAATATCACTGCACTGTGGCTTCCTCTTTGCTACTTTGTCTCCCTAGACTCAGTCACACAATGACTCTCTATGTGGCATTTGCCATGGTGTCCAGTGCTACAATGTTGTGCCTACCTTTCAACTTTTGTTGATCAAATAATTATTTAATCAAAATCACAGAACCATAGGGGGAAGTGACCCTCAGCAGAGACAGAGAGAGAGAGAGAGATTTCCTTTACTTTCTAATGACTGCCCCTGCCCAGTGTGACAGGAAGTCCCAAGGCTGCTAATAGAATGGGGTGGAATTACAAAGGACTTCCTTCAGTGGGATTTCCAGAAAGGAGAGGCCCTGTCATCCCGGACTGATGGGTGCTATCCTCTTGGCCCTGGTGGCTTTATTTTATTTAAGTTTCTTTTACTTTCAGTGAAGATCTTTCTCAGTTCATATCCCTCCAAAGATTCTGTAATGAGTCCACGTCATTTAATAGAAGTTTCTGTGACTGGGGAAGGTGAAAAAAAATTTATCATAAGCAAATAGTTCACTGTTAGTTACGTGTTTAAACACCTGCCCCTCCCCCAAAACACACATCAACGCAGACATTCAGTCCCAAACTGAAAATCAGCTTCTCCCTTCATCCTCATTCCTCAGGGGTGTTGAATGATTTGTAAAGTAGACAGTCTGGGAGAAACAAGGAAGCAGATTAGTGCATGTTTACTCAATGGACCAACGCACAGACTGATGGAAGACAAGCAGAAGGTAGGGTCACAGTAGCAAGTAACAGCCGCCATGGGGTTGGCAGGTGGCACCGTGAAGGGACTGGGCTGACCACCTGAGCTCGTCTGACCCAGAGATCAGTGTGAGACAGCACTCAACATTGCCACTGTGTAGAGGAGACGCTGGACAGGGATGTTCTGATTTGCACAGCTAGCATTTAACACTGGTACTGGTCAGCCCGAATTGGAATTTGGGCTTTCCTCTGTCAGCCCCTAACCATGAGGCTACATTTGCGTACTGGAGGTGTGCAGTGAGGTGGACAAACTCGCAACCTGCTTTTGTAAAGGGATTTCAGTGGCACAGAGCCACACCCTAACCTTACTTACTATCTGGTGACTTTGGTGCTACAGGTGTGGACATCAGTGGTGCCTCAAAAACTGTAAGGCCTGAAAAGCCTCAAACACTGGCTGTCTAGACC
Organism: Petromus typicus; assembly: GCA_004026965.1. NCBI lineage: Eukaryota > Metazoa > Chordata > Mammalia > Rodentia > Petromuridae > Petromus > Petromus typicus. The sequence goes on along the minus strand of PVIR01038756.1, from coordinate 12,414 downwards.
TTTCATAAGGAGTGTGCTGATCCCTGCTGCATGTACTATTTTATCAAGTGTTTTTTTTTTTTTTTTTTTTTAAAGCAAACTCTTAGCTGGGTGCAATGGCTCACTCCAGTAATTCCAGGTGTGCTAGTAGATGAGTTGGGAAGATGGGAAATTTGAGGTCAGCTTGAGCAACACAGAAAGATTTGGTGTTAAAATAAAAAATAAAAAGGGCAGGAAATCAGGCATGGTGCACACAGCTGTAATCTCAGTGCTCCAGAAGGCTAGATGGGAGGGTCATAAGCTTGAGCCCAGCCTAGGCAATTTAGCAAGACACTGTCTCAAAGTAATACATGCATAATACATACACACACAGAAGCAAAATATAGCTCAGTGGCAGAGTGCCTGCCTAGCATGCTCAAGACCTTGAGTTCCGTCTCTGGTGCTGAAAAAGAATAGAAAAGCAAACTCTAAAACTGTAATTATATTACCCTGCCCATGTTAAACAAAAACAGAAGGAAACGTGTACAATGGAACTCAATTCATTAATGTAATTCTTTCCATGATTCTGTTTGCAAAGTGAATTTGGTTGCAAACCGAATCAAATCTGATAGGTAGGTTCAATGTTGATGTATGGGGAAATTTGATTCAGTTTGCCACCAATTTGGCTTATAATTAGAATCATGGAAAAAGTTAAGTTTGTGAACCGAGGTACCACTGTATATGGGAAACGTAGTTTTCTTTCTGAGGGAGATGGTGTTGTTCTAACAATAAACTTTTAAATCAAAAAGTTTACTGATTCTATTTTTTTAAAAATGGCAATAAATATTGGAAGGCCAATGATCTGAATGGTGTTGGTGAGAGATATGATGTTTTCTCCTTAAATTGGAATAGGGGGCGTCTCAAAGGGTAAATCACCGCAGATCAAAATCTCCAGTCTGGTGAGGAAACTCAGGCACTCTGATGGCATTGGAACAGGACTCCAAGTCTAACTGAGAAGCAGGGGTGGGTTGGGGTGGGTGGGGTGGCGTGGGTGGCTAGGAGGATGAGCATCAAAACAGCCCCAGAGACATTTTTCCGTGGGTCCTTGTGGGTGGAATGCAGCATTAGTATATGATTAGGTTTTGCTTCTGCTTAGCTGGCTGGCCCTGGGAAGTAATTGCCCATGAAATAATACCAGGAGAGCCAAGCTCTTCTGATCCGGGTCCATTGCACTCAAGAGGTAAAGCAGGAGCATTACTTCCCCTGGGGTAATGTTCTAGCTAGACCTGGGGTTTGCACTGGCCTGGAATTCTGTACACAGTCGTGGCTTCCAGGTCACGGTCCCAGGGGAGTGACATCCCCAGAGTTCCACTTTATCTTCGCTTGGAATGAAAGCACTAATTTCCTGAGACGTTCAAACTTTGCAGTGTTCAAATTTTCTTTCCAACAAAAGTGTTTCTCCTCCTGGAAACCTTTAGTCATTCAGTGAGCGATCTTCAGGTTTTGAATACGATCTTCACTGACAACTCGTAATGTTTACCTCTAGCCCAGACTGCCCTGCATTCCAGACTTGGTCTCTCATGGTCTCCCCACCATCTCCTATTGCGTATCTAATGGGTATTTCAAACTTCATACAGTCCCATCTAGCTCCTGCCCCCTCCCCCCCACTCTTTACATTCTTCCTTTTTTTTCCTTTTGAGATTGCAAAAAAGCCATTTCATTTATATGATGGTCTACAGCTCAAATTTACTTTATTAAAATCTTAACACCCATTAACTGTCCATGACGATGGGGTGGAGTGTGATATTTCAGCACTTTCATATGGTGTGTCATGATCAAATTGGAGTAATTAGCATTTCTACACCACAAATGCTTATTGTTTTGTTGTATCTAGAACATTCAAACTCTTCCAGAATTTGAAATATGCAGTAAATTACTGTTAACCTCCGTCACCCTGCTGTGTTACAGCACACTGGAGCTAATATTTTAGGCCCTATTATCCATTCTCTCGGTCCCTCCTCTTTCCTTTCCCAGCTTCTGGAAACTCTGGTTTTGCTCTCTATTTCTAGGGCATCAACTTCATAGCTTCCACATCGGTCCTGACATTGGCCAACTCCTTGTTTAGAGGCTCAGGTAAACACCTTGCCGTCACTCATCATCTCCTCCTTGGTCACACACCCAACCCATGCCATCATCAGATGCTGGCCCGTCTCACCACTTCCAAGGCCATTCCCAACTGGGGCAGGCAGTGTCACTCACATGACTGGCTGACAGGATGGATCTTCAGCCCACCTTGACTCATGTCTTCGTCACCTTCCGGCTGCTGGGACATGAGAGCTGACACCTGACACTAAGGGAAGAGAGGTTTGTTTTGGTGCATTGGTACAGTCCACGGTGGGCACACTTAGGCTCTGAGGCACAAACAGCATGGCAGGGGAGCACTATAGGGGAGCTCAGCTCGCAAAAGGTAGCCAGGAAGCAGAGAGCGAAGGGAGGACTTGGGGGGAAGACTGAGCCTTCCAGGTCATGCCATAGCAACCCGCCTCTTCCAACCAGCCCCACTTCCTAAGAGTGAGTGGGGATGAACTCATCAGGGGTTTAACCCCCAGTGAATATGGCCTTGTGATCTGGTCACCTTTCAAACACCCCAGATCTAAACCACAGCACTCCTGAGTGACCTGGACATGCCTTTTCCTTGCAGAGCTCTCCATCCTGTCCTTCTAATGCCCTTCAGAGTGAAAGTGAGTCTGCCCAGTGTGGAGCAGCCCGGGTGACAGCTCCTTCCCGGCTCCCGCCTCCTCTCTGGCCTGGCCTGTCTGGCTGTCTCCTCGGTGCCTCTCACACACTGGGGGTCACTGTCATTTCAAGATCACGATTCTCACTGTTCCCTTGGCCTGAAGATGACCTCATATGAAAGCTATGCCCAGCAACAGTCCTCTCTGGGGGAAATTTGAATTTGAAAGCAAGATTGTTGGTCATTTGAGGTCAATTAAAATTATGATTGCAAAATTCTTTTAGTCAGTCTTGCCTAAAATTCAATGTATAAACAATAACAGCCATACATTTTTAATAGCTATGAACTATTGACATAAGTACTTTATACCACAAAGCACTGGGCCAATTATTATACTGGGTCATCTTGATGTGGATGAGAACTGTTGGGTCTTACAAGCCAGCTTTTGAAGATATCAAAATGGGAAATAGACAGAGTGGATGGAAAGATTCTTTCTCATCAGAAGGGAATTATGGATATCTAACCACTTGTCCTTAGAAAATTTAATTCAACTACAGTGATACCTCGGTTCACAAATAATTTTTTCCATGATTCTGTTTGCAAACCAAGCTGGAGAAGAATCAAATCCAATTCAATGCTTAGGTTTAATTTTGACCTGCTAGGGAAATTTGATTCAGTTCTTCCTTAGTTCGGTCTGTGATCAGAGTCAGAGATGATTGAATTTATAAACTGAGGCACCATTGTGTATGTTTAATGTAAAAAGCTCAAAAAAATTTACACAGCTCAGGGCTGGGGATATAGCTCAGTGGTTCTGGCTCCTGTCTTGCAAGCTCAAGGACCCAGGTTCGATCCCTAGTAACCACATAACAATACTGGGTGTGGAGACTCACCCCAGCAGCAATCAGCACCACATACCACAGTGCTGGGCGTGGTGGCTCACACCTGTAATCCCAGCACTCGGGAGGCAGAGGCAGGAGGATTGCTGTGATGTGAATTGGAGGCCGAGCTCAGGGCCAGCCTGAACTACAAAGCGAGACCCTGTCTCAAAGAAACTTAAAAAAAAAAAAAATTATGCAGCTCGTTAAAATAAATTATCAATATAGCAAAAGTAATTAAAATAATCTCAACCTTTCCTTCCATGTTCAATAGCATGAAGAGAGGAAGCAGAGAGAGGTGGGTGGTAGAGGGAGCTGTGGCCAGTGACCACTCCTGTCTCTGTCACCATCCCCCGGCAAGTAGGTACAGTGAGGAGCAAAATAGATCTCACCTTGTGATAGACGTGGGTTCAAAGCCTCCGTCCTGCACTACCCGGATGTGTAGCTTTGAGCAAATCCACAAGCATCTCCTACTCTTCTTTTCCATATCTGCAGAAAAAAATGGTCCTTTTAAAGGTTACTGGAGCCTGTAATGAGATAATGCCGGGAAGAGCTTATTTAGCATAGAGTGTGGTACACAGTGAGCTTTTTCTCTTTTCTGATATCACTTCTGGATGTCTCTGAGACTTGGACACTTCCAGAACCAAAAGGAGCAATGAGTCCCTGAATGGTGGAGTGACTCTGCCCCAAACCATTAAGTCAGTGAGCAGCGTGGCAGAATTTTAATCCAGACATTTCTGGTCCCATCTAGTGCTATTTGTAGTAAATGAGTACTTTCCAGACTTCAGCCACGAGGTAACCACCTTCCACTCACATTTTTTGCCGGATATACCCACTACCTGCAATATTATTTCCTAAAGCACTTATTTGAATTGATTTATTTTATTATTGCAATAAATTTACTTAAGAAGCATCACATCTCCACTGAAAATGAAACTTGCGTGATTGTCACACATAGACAGGAGCTTTAACATTTAATACCTATGTAATTATGGATAAATGGGGGTGTTGTGTACATGAAGGAAACTAAAACACTGTTGTCGGATCCCAGCTGGGTGCTGTGCTTGCTGGGAGCTCCCAGCCAGAAGCCTCTCTGTCTTGGTTTACAAAGAGAGATTAGCAAATGTTAGAGTGCTAAGGACATCTGGGGCCCTATGGGAGATTTCCTCCTGGATATAATCAGAGTGACTGAAGGCAGCTGAATAGGGATTATTATTAGTATCACTATGTGAAGTGCTATTTGATATCACATCCACCTACAGTGTGCAACCAAACATCACTTCCCAAACTAGCGGGGGAAATGCTCTACACTTTGCTATATATCGCCTTACCCCGGAATCTCTAAAAATAGTACTATTTTTAAAAAATCTTATGACCTACAACCTATGGTAACAAATATTCACCCATATTCATAGCTATATCCATCTACATCCATATCAGCATCCAGATTTTATTCTATTATCTATCTATCTATCTATCATCTATCTATTTACCTATTTTTACACTGCAAGGGATTGAGCCTGTGGCCCCCTGAGTAGCTGAACCTACAAGTATATGCACATACCATACCCAACTCTGTGTTCTGGTATCTATCTTGAACAATGGATTTTAACAAAAATACTTACATCATGATACATAGTCCTTCCTAAGAATCTCTGTTCTGCAATTGATCTTTTTTTCCATCCCCATTGTTTTCCTTTTCTATCCTTAGCTATTTAATTTTTACAGTGATAATAAAAACTGATAATATAAATACTGAAGCTATACCCAAGGCCAGTGACAGTTAAAAGAAGGCTTCAGTGGAGACAAAGTATGATACCAATAACTGGAGAGAGATGGAGAAATGGGAAGAGACAGGGATATGCACTCACTTAGGTGGCTCCGGGTTCCCTGAAACCTCCCAAGGGGTCCACCAGGTTGAAATTATTTTTGTTTGGATGTGTTTGTCTTCTCCAACTTGTCTCTCACAAATATGTAATGGAGCCTACCAGAGACAACATAACATATGATGATGTCACTCCCATGACAGGAACATGCAATGGTTGTGTTCTTGTCCTTTTCACACAAATATATAAATATTTGTATTTGTAAATGGCTCAGTTTAAATTTTTAACACAGCCAATCACAATAGAGATAGGCCATGTACGTAAAAACCCTCTATAATTTTTAGGAGTGTCAAAGGAGTGTCAAAGGAGGCCAAAAACCTTGAGAACAGATTCTCTAACTCTTATCTATTCAATTCATGAAGGAAGAATTAAATCGTGTGGAAGTCATAGCAAAAGAAACAGTAGTGCTGTGTAGCTGTGGTACGCCGAGTAGGTTTTCAGGGCTCCCCCACGTCCTGGAGGCGCAGGGAGGGTGGCCCAGGACGGTCACTCGGCTCGTGCACAAGCAGGGTGGGGGGAAAGGAATGGGGTGAGGCGGATAGAGCTGAGAGAAGACCAGTTTGCTTGGCTGGAAGCTGTGGTTGAGGGGGAGAGATTCGGGGACAGTGTGACAGTCCTCCCACCCCTTGGTGGTCCGAGGCCCCCTTGCCTGGAAAAAACCAAACAGTCTGGTCCACACTCGCTGAACATCCCCTCACCCCCTCCCAGGAGCTGAGACCTCACCCAGGACTCCCTCACAGGGCGGGAGTCTGTAGTCAACCACAGTGCAGAGTAAAACCCGAACCGTTTCTTTTCTTTGGAAGGCTTCTTGAAACAGGAAGAGGGGCTGTTGGCTCAGACTTGCCAAGAGTTAAGTCATTCCTCACTGATACAAACAATTTCTCGGGTTACTCTTTGGGGCCCAGGAACTTTTGTGAACTGTGCAGGGTTTGAACTCTTCAACTCTGAACCTCCGTCCCCTGGGTTGTCCGCTGGGGCCTGGGACACAAGCTCTCAGGCTCTGCCTGGATTTTCAAAGACATGGCCAGGCCCAGCCCCTGGAAAGCCATTTTCCAAGAACACTGAGGCAGGTGCTTCGTAGGTGAACTAGTGCTTGGATATACAGGCCAATTGCGCAGTATCGGGATGGCAACGTCTATTGACCTTACACTATTCTGAGTACCACGTGTACATTATCCTCTTTAATTCTGACAGCCACCTTGAAGGGCAGAGTGGAAGCTAAAGAACAATATCCCTAGAGCCATATGCTTGTGTTTCTGCCACATGGCAAATCACATTTTCCCACAATGGCTACCAATTATCTCCACACATTTTTCTACCAGGTAACCTCCCCACACCCAGGGATGAGGTCTCTGTTAAGATGATTGGTTTTCTGCTGCTATAACATAATACCAGAGCCTGGGTAATTTGTATATAAAAAAGAACCCTCTTTTTTCACAATTCTAGATTTGGGAAGTTCAAAGTGGCAGCACCTGGTGCTGCATCACAATGTGGTAGAAGGCGGAAGGACAGAAAGCATGCATGAGAGCAAGAGAACCAAACCACTTTCCCGATGAACCCAGCCCTGTAGCAACACGAATTCACTCGTGAAAGCTGAGCCCTCACAACCAACTCACACTGTAAAGATCTCACCCCCCTCCCACATTTGCACTGAGGATTAAGTGTCGAGGAACTCATCCAAACCCTAGCAATCCTCCTATTTTGAATCTGATGACTTGCTTGTAGCCAATGGAAGATGGCAGAAGCAAAACTTCCAAGGCTGGGTAGGAAAAGGTCAGCCTGTGCCCCTTTGTTTGCCCAATATCCTGCTGGTGCCCTGAGCCATCCAATGGGAAGGGTCCCAAGGCCTCCATATTGGGAGGGAGGCCAAGCACATGGGGAGTGGCAGTGGCCTGGTGGGTCCGAGGTCCCACTGAATATAGTGTCTGAGTCATCCGCACACAGGTGATAGGCGTACGAGTGAGTGGTTTCAGGTCCCGGCCTCCAAATCTTTCCCGATGAGGCCCTAGACATTTTGGGCAGCGGAGAAACCATGGGTACCGTGTCCTTTATGAATTCTCCACCCACAGAGCACATGAGCAGGACAGAATGCTTATTTTATGTCACTAGCTTGGGCCAGTTTTTATATAGGGATAATAACTTGGGGTGCTACTAACCTAAACTTGACATTGTGGTTGACTTTACTTATCTGAGTCTGAGGCTGATAATCAGGAAATGAAAATAGTGATCTATACTACATGGGAAGAAATGGATTAGACAACTCACTCAGTACATTGTAAGTGTCTAGTGCAAGTCTTTACCATTGATCATTAAAGATGCCTTAACAAACAGAAATAAGAATGAGAAAGACATTTTTTCCTTCCTGAAATCCCTTCCTTCTTCTCCAACGCAGTGCTGGGGCCAAACAAAGAATGAAAGTAAGCAAAATATACTGATCCCAGAAAAAGTTACAGGATGCACAAACTCATGAAGGAAGTGGACAAGTGAGTCCAGCCGTGGGCATCTGTCCGTAGGGTGGGGTCTGTGGCCAGCTGGAGCAGTTAGGTGTTTCTGAATGGAATTGGCTCAAAGCACCTCCAGCCAACCATTGATAAGCAGGTATGTGCTTCCAATGGGGCCAGGTCTTCTAACTGCACAAGAGCCAGCAGTGCATATTCGATGTGAAATTGTCCGATTCTTCACTGCTAGCAATGAAGTCACATTTTTGAAAACTGTTCAGTGAGGTCACTGAGTGTCCTGACAAGTCACTCTGAAGCAGTAGCTTTGATGACAGATGTGGACACTATCCCCGTCCTGCCAGCATCCCTGAGGTGATGTTCATCCCTGCAGGGATGTTGCGACACTTTTAATCCTATGGGACCCTCACTGGCCAACTCCAAACCATCTGCTTAGGACAGAATTTCGCAACCTCTAAAATTTATTGCTGTCCTGAAGATCTGCCCCTCTTGGGGTTGGACCTAGAGCTTTTCCACTGAGCTACATCCCCAGCACTCCTTCCCTAATTGACTTTTTTTGGGTCAGGGATATGGCTCAGTGGTACCATACTTGCCTCACAAGCACAAGGTTCCGAGTTCTATCCCCAGTACTGGAAAAAAAGAATCCATTTTTGATTTTTATTTCAAGACAAGGTCTTGCTTAATCTCTTAAGTTTCCCTGGCTAGGGATATTTGTAATCCTTGGGCCTCAGCCTTCCAGAGTGCTGGGATTACAGGACTGTGCCACCGTTACACCTGATTACCTTCAACCAGGAAATTTCAGCCCGCAGATATTTTGCTTATCTCTTAGGACTTCGACGTGTACCAAGCTTCAGACATTAAAGAGTATGGTATATTTTCACCCCAACCAGACATTCTCCTTAGTGGGTAAGGGCAATATTGTTCCCAAGCGTGGAAAATGGAGTGGCAGGTAGCAAAAAAAGATTTGAGTCTTTTCTGTTTGAAGAGCAGATGTACTTTTCAGAGAGTAAAGTAGAATCCATCTGCGGGATTAACATCTCCTGGAGGGGAAGTGTGACCAGGAAGTGGGAAGGTCTTTTGGTGGTGGCAGTTTGAGTAAGACGAAGGTCTGCTCCAAACCCAGTCACCCTGACTGCCTCTCAGCTTCTTGGGCAGGGGAGTTGCCAGCCCTTTACCCACTTCTGGTGCCCAAGGTCTCTGTCTTCCTATAGCAGGCAGCCTGGGGAATCCACGGGGCTCTTCCCAGTCATGGAGAAGGGCTGAGAACGGCTCAGCTCTAGGCACTGGCCTATGCTGTCACCTTGGGCCTGAGCCTGGATTGGTCCTGCACTTGAGTCCAAATTCTGCTGTCATCACCTTGCAATTCTTTATAAATTGCTTTTTGCAATGTTCTCAGCAAGTGACAACTTTGGAGCCTGGGACTGCAGCCTGGCTGTGCTACTTGCCAACTATGTGATTTGGGCAAGTTAATCTCACAGAGCGCAGTTTCTTCACTTGTTAAAGGTGGTACTCAGTCACCTCAAAGAGCTGATGGTGAGGAGTGTGTGAGCCAGAGCCTACAGAGGCAGGACCTGCCCTGGTGCTGAGGAGGCAGGTGCTCAGCAAGTTCTGAGTCTGACAAAGTCTCACTGACTAACATCACGGTGTTCCTGAGGGTTATGTACCTTTGTGGAGGGGACAGTCTGTACCTCTCCCTCTTCTAGCCGCGAGAGTCCCCACCTTCTAGGCCAGCGAAAGTCTTCCCCTCTTTCCCACTGAATCCCAGAAGCTCTCTCTTCTACCTCCTTTGACTCTTGTAGTCACATGGAGCCACCCATGTAACTCAGGATCTTTTCCCCATCTCCAGGCCCTTAGCAACCTCAATTAATCCCCCTTGAAGGCTAATTTCTCTTTTCCTTTGTGCCTGAAGTGTTTCACAGGTCCCGGGGATTAGCATACAGACATCTTTGGGAGGTGTTTACTTTGCTTAGCACAGTATCCCTAAGAAATAGCCTATGCATGTATAAATAAAGAGTATTTTAAATTTAAATCTAATAAAAAGCAGCACCGGGCATTCAGCTGTGGTATACACCTCATCTTAGTGGAACGCACAATCTATTAATTGCCTTGGGTCATGACCATCACTTATTGTTAAGGAAATAGAACACATAGCAAATACCAAAAAATAAGTGTTGCTTTATGAAACTTTGCTTCAGTCTTTTGTGGGTGAGTGCATATATGTAAACTTTGTCATGATACAAAAAAAAAAAAGGTTTTTTACAATGAGTCACTGTAAAAAATGTTGGGAAGTTATTATTATAGAGTTCAGTGGTTATGTGAGGTTTTGCTGGGGTTAGACTGTCTGGCTCCATCACTGACCAGCTTTGTGACCTTGAATAACTGACTTAATCTCTCTGAGCCTCAGTTTCTGCGTCTATAAAATGGGCATAGCAATCACACTCACCTTACAGGGTGTATGGGAAGAAGAAATGGATGGAAACATGTTAAGTGTTTGGCACAAGGTGTTATTATCTTTGTTTTTATTGTCCTTCTGATTCTTTTAAAGACAGGGTAGGGATGTGATTTCCAAAGGAGAAAGACAGCAGGTCATGCAAGGATTTCTGTACCTACTGGAAGCGGGACAACAGGTCAGGGAGGGAAGGCAGTGGGTAGCACGTGGTGGGAGGGGCGAGGAGTCTCCCACCGAGTCCACAGGGTGGCACCCACTGTGCAGCTCCCGGGACAGGTTTTAGGGGGTACCTGCTGACATTCAGAGGAGATGGCACTCTAGGGGAGGCTGCTTTATTAACCTTCCAGAACCCTCCTCTGAATCTGAGCCCAGATTAGTTTATCTAATCATTTATTCATCATTCAGTCAGTATTTATGAGTCTCCCACTAGGTGTGTGGGCGGGAGAGGAAGACAGCACCTCTTGGTGTGCATAGCCTGGAGGAGGGCGGGCTCTCAGCAGGTGGGTAAATAAAGAGTTGATGTAAGAGATCAGTACCATGCATTATGGACAGAAAGATGGGCTCTGATGTATGGGGGTGCAGGGTACATGGGATATCCCCACAGAGATATATTTGGACAGATACCTACAGGACAAGTAGAGACTTCAAGGTCAGGCACTTTGGGGTGGCGAGGAGAGCAGGGGGTAGGGCATGTATACAACTCAGGGAGGTGGCACAACCCAGGGTGGGATTGAGGCAGCCTCAGTGTGTCACAAGGAACCTGAAGAGGAAGATTCAGGCTGGATTTGGGCAGAGCAGTGTGGGAAACAGCGACAGAAAGACAGGCTAAGGGCTTTGGGTTCTAGAACAGGAGGAAGTAGCACTAAAGCCAGAGGGTTTGGAAAGAAGAGACTCCCAAGCAGAGAGACACCAACCGCAGCTGAGCACGGTGTCAGAGGGGGAGTGGCAGTGCTTCGGGAAGGACAGCCTTGCAATGCAGCTGGAGACCAGCTCCCTGGAAGCTTCAAAACTTGTCCACATCCTGGCTGAGTTCTGAAGCCTCTGCAGTTCCAGGATCTGTGGATGAGAATTGATAAGCTGGAGTTTCATGAAGATCAATGTCAAGGTCAGTCTTAGGGCATCATTCGATTATTCAACAAATATTGGGGCCTGGGTTGACATCTAGAATCTGTCATCTGTTAAAGTCCTAAACAAATGTCTATTATGTGCCTCAGTTTCCCTACCTGTGACACGGAGATGGCAAAACCTGCTTCCTGAGGGCACGAGAGACATTATGTAGGGAATGGGCTTAGCACATCGTAATCTCCCAGGACGTGCTTGCTTTGGGCTTTAGAATGTGGAGACACAGACACAGCAGCTTTCTGCCTTCAAGTAGCAGCAGTACTTTCTGAGAGACACAAAAGAAGTTGTCATTTCTACATGTAGGACAGGGACACATGGCAGAAGCACTGAAGACTGTGGAAACAGAGGGATTGCTGGGTTAAAAGATGACTGCTAACCTCGGTGGTCATGGCTTAGTAACCTCTCAGAGTTATTGGTGTCCATTAAATGCAGCTACAGAAACTCAGCTAAAATGACTTGTATTTGTTTTATCTAATGGATAAATCCAAAAATAAAAGGCTGCTGTCTGGCTGAAGTTGAGGCCCAAAGAACTTGTTCTCACTCCATCTTCTAGTTTGCTTAACTGATTGGCCTTGTTTTCAAGCAGATTTGTGGCAGTAAGTGGCCTTCAGTGGCTCCTGGGCTATTTCTTACCAGATTAACCACACTAGAGAAAAGAGAGCTTTTCTCTTCCAATAAATTCAGCTGGATTCCAAGGACAGAGTATCATTCCATGTGTATGGGGCACATGTCCAACCCTGCATCAATCCCTGGGGCTGGAGAATAAACTCTTCTGATTGGCTTTGCCAGAGTCACATGCTCATCAATGGGTGGGGCTTGAGCATGGTCACACCCATAAGACCACAGGATTCTTTCTCAGTTTCATTCTCAAGTGAGCTGTCACCAAGAAGTACACGAGACATGGAGTTCCAGGGTACTAGCCTACAGCAGAATA
>PVIR01038754.1:0-14347 GCA_004026965.1 Petromus typicus | reverse complement strand
GAAAAAGGAGATAGAAGATGATATCAAAAAAATGGAAAGACATACCTTGCTCCTGGGTAAGAAGAACTAATACTGTCAAAATGGCTATACTCCCAAAACTACTCTACACATTCAACGCAATCCCGATTCAAATCCCAACAGCATATTTCACAGATCTAGAGAAAAAAATTCAAACTTTCATCTGGAACCACAAAAGACCTAGAATAGCCAAAGCAATTCTAAGCAACAGGGACAGGGTCGGGGGTATTACAACTCCGAACCTGAAACTATACTATAAAGCCACTGTGATAAAAAAAACTGCATGGTACTGGCAAAGTAACAGACCTGAGGATCAATGAAGTAGACTAGAAGATCCAGAAACTACTCCAGATACACTGAGCCACCTCATCTTTGACAAAGGAGCCAAAAATCCTCAATGGAGGAAAGATAGCCTCTTTAACAAATGGTGCTAGAAAAACTGGGCTTTAACTTGCCAAAGACTAAAACTAGATCTAATTCTTTCACCATGTACCAAGCTAAAATCAAAGTGGATAAGAGACCTAAATATTAAAACAGACACTCTAAACCTTCTGCAAAACAGGTTAGGTAAAACTCTTGAAGACATTGGCTTAGGGAAAGACTTCATGCACAAAACTTCTATAGCACAGAAATTGGCTGAAGAAATCAATAAATGGGACCTCATTCTTTTAAAAAGCTTCTGCACAGCAAAGAAAACCACCAACAGTGCAAAAAGGCAACCAACAATGTGGGAAAAAATCTTTACCAGCTGTTCCTCAGACAAAGGGCTACTATCTAGAATATATAAAGAACTCAAAAAAATCAGCCCACCCAAATTTAACGACCCAATTCAAAAATGGGCATCTGAAATGAACAGATATTTTTCAGAGGAAGAAGAGCAGCTAAGAAGCATATGAAGAAATGCTCAACATCATTAGTCATTCGAGAGATGCAGATGAAAACAACATTGAGATTTCATCTCACTCCACATAGAATGGCTGCCAGTTCAGATTCAGCCAATGGCAAATGTTGGCAAGGCTGCAGAGAAGAAGGAACCCTTCTCCACTGTTGGTGGGACTGTAGACTCGTACAACCCCTGTGGAGATCAGTTTGGAGATTCTTCAAAAAGCTAGGACTGAAGGTCCCATTTGACCCGGCCATTGCCCTGCTAGGTATATACACAAAAGAATTAAAGACTCATATCACAGTGACATATGTGCACCCATGTTTATAGCAGCCCAGTTTGTGATTGCTACATCTTGGAAACAACCCAAGTGTCCATCAACTGGAGACTGGATAAAAAAGCTGTGGTTCTTCTACAGAATGGAGTACTACTCTGCCATAAAAAATGATAAGTTAGAATCATTTATACTTAAATGGACATACCTTGAGGAAATCCTCATAAGTGAAATAAATAGGGCACAGATAGGTACATATCGCATCTTTTCTCTGGTATGAGAAAATAAAGATGTAAATGAGTCCTAGAATTGTATGTTATATACTGTGAAATAGAAAATGCTCAATGTAAAATAGGATGAAAGGGGAAAAATGATGAGATTGTAACAAAAAAGTAAGGAAACAAATTTTATGTATATGGGGGGGCGGTAGGGTGGGTAGGGCTATGGGAAAAAATGAGAATTAAGTTGTGTCTTATACTGGTACAAATCCCCATTATGGAGTGCAAACATGATGCATATATGTAATGTACCAATAAAGATTTTTTTAAAATTTTTTTTAAATCTTTAGAGGATTACAATTAGCCTAAGTTTTAAGTTTTCAGAGGGGACAGTAGAATGATTAAAATAATAAGAACTCTGAAAATTGCAAACCTGAAAGGAAATAAGTGGTTTTCATTTTAGAAAATAAGCTATTCTTTTACCTAAACTGAAATTTACAAAATCACAGGTTGGCTTATAAGATTTTTTTTTTCTTTTTTTTAAATTTTTTTATTTTTTAGGTTTTTTGAGACAGGGTCTCGCTCTGTGGTTCAGGCTGGCCCTGAGCTCAGCCTCCAACTCACATCACAGCAATCCTCCTGCCTCTGCCTCCTGAGTGCTGGGATTACAGGTGTGAGCCACCACACCCGGCACTGTGGTATGTGGTACTGGTTGTTGCTGGGCGTGAGTCTCCACACCCAGTATGGTATGTGGTTACCGAGAATGAACCCGGGTCCTTGTGCTTGCAAAACAGGCGCCGGAACCACTGTGGCTTATAAGATTTTTTTTTTTTTAAACTGTTAAATCATTTTTCTAAAGACCTGTCAGAAAATAGAAAGCCCCAAATATTTCTAGCAGGTTAGATCTCCACCGCCCAGGGTTAGAAAGATCTTAGACAAGGTCACAGGCCTACCTAGCAACTCAGGGTTAATTAGAGACCCGTGAAAAGTGGTATGTGCCAAAGGGAGAGGGGGTGAAGAATGACACACTGCCCCCACAGACACCAACCTAAATTTGCAAACATTTCAGAGCTCGAACTCCTTTCCCAGCCTTCTCTTCCCCGTCTGAGAAGTGAGGAAATGTGATGTAGTCTCTTCAAGAGAGAGAATCCAAACGCCTCTGGGCTTGTGGAACAGTTTAGACCCTGAACCAACATTTGGATGGACTTGGATTACATTTGCTCAAAAACATACATGGTTTTTAACTTGGATGGAGAAGGTACCATTGAACATTCTGGGTTTTAGTGAATATTAAACACCAGAAAAACAGTTTAAACATCCCATGAACCAAAAGCACAAGCCAAGACTATCCTTTCCCCAGCACAGATTCTTAACATAGTGAAGTCCAAGCCCAAATTTCTCAACTTATGTTTCAAACACAATAGGTAAAGAGTCAGTGCCAACAACAGACTCCCCAAGCACCCAGAATTTCCAAGAGTCGGCCCTGGAGTCTCCATAAGGAGAAGCAGTGAGGAAAACAAGCCCTGCTGTCTGCACTGAACAGCAGGCCTCAAATCACAACCTGACGCACGGCCTTCAGAGCGGATGGAAGACTTTTTAAATTTCAGAGTTCAAAGAATCTGAAACCAGAAAGCGAGCAAAAACATCTTTGCCAACTTTTGATTAGTCATCATTTTATAGATTATAGCCACAGAAAATCCCAGAGTTTCATTTTAAATGGTTTCCACATCTCTCTCCACTAAAATACAAATACTGAACTGTCCACTTTACTTTGCATCTCGTGGGATGTAGCCTCTTTGGATGTTTCTCTACGTGTTATGCTGTAACCTGGCACACATCCAAGCAGGGCTACAGCCTCAGCTGTGGGACAGGGTCTGGCGTGGCCTGCAAGAAGCAGAGGTGCAGAGGAGATCCCCACTTCCTGGGGATGGGAAGGCTACTCAGCCGGCAGCATGCAGGGGCCCCAGTAAAGGAGTGGCCTGGGAAGAAGGCACTCTGACATTTTCTTCAAAAATGGGTCAAACTGTACTAGAGCGTGTGCTTCATCCCTGGAGGGGCAGAAGAGGACAGGACTCAGTAAATCCCAGGGTCAGGGCTGATACACACAGGCAGGGGTATGGCGACAACAGAGCATTCCTGGCCTGCCATCTTTGGGCTGTCACTGCGCTAGCACATGGGGACAAGAAGACCTGGAGCTGGGGCCAGGCTGGAATGTATCCTGGGGAAGACTTTGTTATCAGCAGATGAAGCCCAGTGAAACAGAACTCTGGTCACAGATAAACAAACCTACAGCACAAGTACTTGACAACTGAAAAATCAAAATAGTAATTTGGTCCAAATATACATGTCCACTATAGCTTTCTGATGTCACAGGGAAGGAAACCAAGAGATGACATGGCTTGGTTCATTCCTTTGGCAGCCTTCCTCGGCCAGCCCACCCTCAGCCAGTGAGGCCCCAGGCAGTGAGCAAGCCTCACAACCAGCCCTGGCTCAGACAGCACTGGGCTTTCCAGGCTCACATTTCTGGGGTGCAGGGTTCAGGTCAGGGCTCCTTGCTCAGACTAGGGCATCAAAGTCCTCACAGAGAAGCACATGAAGAGAGGCAGGACCTGACCTGAGGAGGGAACACTATGACTGCCATAGCCAAACACTCTTTGGTATCGGGGACAGCCTTTGAAAATGGGTCAAACTGTACTAGAGAGAAATCTCAGTCCAAAGGAGAAGAAGGAATGAAGGCCCCAGATGAAACCACGAAGGTCCAGAACTGGACTGGACCATCAGAGGCTCACATGGAGGAAGAAGGCAGCCACTGGGCAGAGATGGAGCTAGGGACAGACACCCAGACAGGGCATCCTTCCAGTCCTGAGCTCTGCTCTGATGACCACCCAGTCTCTGGACCCGGGGCACTGGCTAGCTCATCCAACACTCCACCCTGAGGCCACTGTGACCTGAGAGGCCTGTCCAGAGGGAAAAATGTTTCCAGAGGAAGCCTGGCAACCCCTGGGCTTTCCCATCCACACACTGCAGAATCAAGACATCAGCCCCAGGAAGAAAAAAACAAGAGGACATTTCTAAGGGAGTAAAAAGGTTTGGGGAAGAAGACAGCAAACTAAAAATAAAGCTTTTCACCATCATTCAGTACACACCTACAAAGGCAGACTCCACATGCCACAGTTCCAGAAATGCCCAGCGCATCTGCTCGAAAGAAAAAGCCTTTGGCAGAAAAGCCCAAAGCAGGCATCATCCAGAAAGTGCCCCAGCAAAGGAGGCCTGGCGGCTCCCCAACAAGAGGGCTAGTGGAGGTCAAAGGAGCAGAGAGAACGCTGGGGAAATAGAGATCCAGGCTGTGAGGGAGAGAGCAGGGTCCCTCATCCTCAAGAGACCTAGTACCAGCCAGGCTTCCCACACACCTTGGCTGAAAGTAGTCTCGTGTAGCTCTGGGTGGACTAGAGCAAGGATCCCCAAATCCCAGACCACAACCCAGTATCTCACAGCAGAAGGTGAATGGCAATGAGCACCAGATGCTACATCTGTATTTACAGATGCTCCTACTGCTCCTTCATGGCCTGGACTCCGCCTGCTGGCAGATCCAAAGTGGCACTGCATTCTCACAGAAGCGTGGACCCTGCTGTGAGCTGCACGTGTGAGGGATCTAGGTGTGTGAAGCCATAGATAATCTCCAGCGCATTGGCACTGAGAGGTGTGGAGCCTGTAGGAGGGGCCTCCTGGGAGCTAATCAGGTCATGGGGGCTCCCCCTCCACCCCACCGCAAGGATTTACGCCAGTCCAGAAGTAGGGGCCGGGTCTCACAGGCCCAACCTGCACACTGTGAAGGCAGGTTACTGTGAGTCTGGCTTTCTCAGCTCCCTCTCCTACCTCCTCTCACACTATGTTACCTCTCTCTTCCACACTCACCACCACCATGCTTGAGCTATCTGATGCCACCACCACCCTGCAACACACCCAGGGGGCCTCACCAGAAGCCAGATGGACCATTCAATACTGGACTTTCAGCCTTCCAAACTGTGAGCCAAGTAAGCCTTTTCCCTTATAAACCATTCAGCCCCAAGTATTCTGTCACAGTAATACAAAACAGACTAAGATAAAGACCTTAACAAACAGATGTCCTATGCATCCTTCAGCCACAAAGACAAGTCTTCCAATAAGCATCTGCAGATGTTTTATGGGCTTCTTACTATGCTAATCAGTATGATCACAGAAAGTATAAACAAGGGAGAAGTTTGGGAAACCAAGATTTCTTGCTGTAAAACGCAGATGAATCACTGCTAGACATTTTCTCCACTGACTGCTAGAGTCTCCACGTGCTCTAAAAAAGGAAAACCCAGGTAAGCTGGTAGAGAGAGATTTGCAATAGTGCTAGATTTGAACTGGTTCCTAACAAAGGTCTAGATTGGAAGGAGGAAGTGCACTGGGGATGGGAAGATGTCAAGGTAACCAGACACAGCCCCCAACCTGGAAAGAGGACTGTGCCAGAAGAACTCCTAAGAAGTGAATGACACTAAATTGTGACATTTTAAAACACTGTCCTGAGACTTGTGCTTTTGTCCAAATGCAACAATAGGAAGCAAACTTACCTTGCACCAAACCAAAAGCAAAATGAAACAAACATAACCTATTCTAAGACACTGGACATCAGCAGCAAAGACCAAGAAACAAGCAGGTAAAGCCTGTGATCTGGAAACAGCTTACAGTGGGAGCACAGAAGGAAAATTGAGAAAGAGGCAAGGAAATTCCTGAGTCAAGTAGATGAAACTGAGAGTCCTCTGCATTCTGGGGAGGAGAGAACAACAGAATGACCCAGTGGTAAGCAAACTATCCAAGGTCAGGGGAAAAAAGCAGGCAAAAGGTTAGAGTCTGGGGCTCACACAGGACCAGCCAGACAGAGGCCCTTGCAAGCCACACAGTAGCAGTGGTCAGAGGCTCAAGCAGGACCATCTCAGCAAGGGAAAAATTAGCCCCACTGATCACTCTTCTGGGCCAGCTAACAAGCCATCAGGATGAGCCACAGAGAACAAACAGTCCATGTCACATAAGCAAAAGCTCAAGAATACTGGTGGGAATATGAAAATATTCAGTACTCCACACAGGAGTTAACTGTTAGTTACTTAACTCTGAAATGGCCAAGGAGAAAGTACAGAGAAAACTGTCCCATGATTCTCAACTTCTGGAGCACCTATGTGACTCTGCATAGGACATGTGTGACTTCAGTGGCACTATTGTCCAGGCCCAAAAGGCACATCACACTCAAATATGTTAGTAATATGTGTCAACTTATCGAAGGATTGGCATTTCAGAAGCAGATCATGAATATATTGTTATGTATTCTAATTAAGCCATTGTCAAGTCTTAATTATGTAGTCATTCTGCTAAGGCTAATTCTATTAAAATAATTAAGGCATTAACTTTTCCTTTTATATCTTATAAAGCTTACTGCATTAGTCAATGAAATTCTGCTTCATGTGGTAAAATTTTATTAGAAATGCCAGACATATAGTAAGATGATTATTAAACATTTAAGTACAGGGCCGGGGAGTTAGCTCTGTGGTTCCGGCGCCTGTCTTGCAAGCGCAAGGGCCCAGGTTCGATTCCCCGGTAACCACTAACAATACTGGGCGTGGAGACCCACACCCAGCAGCAACCAGTACCACATACCACAGTGCCGGGCGTGGTGGCTCACATCTGTAATCCCAGCACTCGGGAGGCAGAGGCAGGAGGATTGTGATGTGAGTTGGAGGCTGAGCTCAGGGCCAGCCTAAACCACAAAGCGAGACCCTGTCTCAAAAAACCTTAAAAAAAAAAAAAAAATTTAAGTACAATTAACCTCAAATAATTTTCAACAAGTGGCTTATTTTATATGTGAGTCTGTAACAAAATACAATCACTACTTATCTTCAGACACTGTAAAACGAAAATTATCAAATATGTTTAAAGGATTCTGAGTATGTTATGCCATTTTTATTTTCTCAAAAATTGTATTTATTTTGAAATGACTGATGTTATGGTTTAGATCTAAAATATCCCCCCTAAAGTCTCATGCATTTAGCATCAGGGTTTTGGGAAGGTATCTGAGTCAAGGTGACTCTGTATGTGCTGGTAGAAGGTTGACCTGGTCAGAGGTGGTCATAGTATGTGGCATGGAGAGATGCATTCTTGTCTCTGGCTCCTCTTCTCTCTCTGCTTGCTAGTGACCATGAGGTGAGCTGCATTTGTCTGCCAGGCCTTTTCACCATACCATCTGTCCTTGGATCCACCATGGACTGAACCCTCTAAAACTACAAGCCAAAATCTCTCCTTAAGTTGTGAGTGTTAGGTTCTCTTCCTCCTTGACAGGAAAGTGACTAATACAACCCCTCTGTGTAGATTTATTCCATGAGACTGAATCTACTCAGTTTTAATAGAAAGACTCTACTTAATCTCTCAGTTCCAGCAAGGCTACTGATTTTAGGATGAATAAACTAAACTGATTCTCATAACAAAGGGGACCATGTGTTCTTTTTGCCCAAGATAATCACAGTTCACACCTATTATCTCTTTCATCCTTGAAAATACCTCAAATTTGGATATATAAGGCTGCTTAATTCATGATGAAAGTGAGCACACTGTACCTTCAAAAGTAATCAAATCCTCAAATACAATTTAATACTGGTACATCTAGAAGTAAAAGACAAAATTGAAGACCTAAGTCTCTAGACTGTCCATTTTTGACATGAGTTTTCAGGCACTGAAAACTCATGCACATGTGTGCACGCACACACATACACAAATACACACACACACACACACACACACACAGTCACACACAAATCATTTCACCCTCCCTGCCACCAACTCCTGGGTTTAAAGCAGTTTGTTAAGTCCTCTCCATTGCTCCCACTCCATCTTGTCTACTCTCAGCTTCCCTAGGCCAATTTTGAAGACATTTATACCAGTACACACCAGCACTACAAATTGCAACATTGGTACATGGGGCTACACTACAGCAAGTGGAAATTGGCTAGGGCTTAGAAAATGTTTATTCAAACTTACAGGAAGGGGGGGGTCTTTGTTTTGAAAGGAGCTTTTAAATGAACTGGGTTTTCTTGAATGACTCAGAAAAAGTTTGGTGATGCCCCTTTGCAGGAGTTGTTTCTTCCACAAGATCAAAAATATCCTTGGGCAAGTGGGCATCATACATATTGAACAATTCTTTCTAGAGGGCATTTTAAGAAATAGAGGCTGAGAAATAACCTGCCACAAACAACACTCTCCCTTGCAAAGTGTGCACAGAGCAAGAGTCTAAACAGTCTAACAGAAGCCCTTTTTCCCAAAAGGCAAGCGAGGCTCCTGAAGTTTTACACAGCAGGGGCTTCACAGTGGCCAATTGGCTGGTGGTAGAGTTGGGGTCCAGGGTGTGTCTCAAAGCTGTATTTGCTTCGCAAACTCATCACTTTTACTTAATTACACAACTTCCTGGACTGATGGAGAAGGAGACTACACAGCAGGAGGCTAAGTTCTCTGGCCACTCTGGTGGAGATAGGAAGGGGGAATGTCATAGCCTCATCCTGACTGTCATGCTGGGAAAACTGCCTCTGACCTATGTGGTCCTGAAGTATTGGACCAGGTCATAGAAAGCAGGAGTGGTTTGGAACTTTCATGGTGATTTAAGATGTATCAATTACAATATTTTTTTAAACAAATGAAAACAACTACATAAAACACAGAGAGGCAGAGAAGCAGGGCTTTAACCAAGCGTCCACCCTCTATACCCTGGGTAGGACTCAGGCCCAGCCAGGAGTCTGTAAGGAGCTCAGCTCAGAACATAAGGACAGGACGGAGAGGAGGGGAAAGAATGGTGACCTTGTGGGGTTTCAGAAGCATTGCCTCGGTGTATAAGAGTAGGCAAGGACCTGTGGAAAAGACCACATGACCTGTTCTGTGGGGAAAGTAGCCAGAACTGGGACAGAAGGCCAAGACATGGCCAGGCAGCCTGTGTGTTGCCCTGGCCCACTCTCAGGAGCCCTTGGTCTGGGGAAAGGACTCTGCCACTGCCCTTTACCACTGAGTATGGCCCAGACTCCATCAAATTAGATGTTGAAGGCTGAGAACACACAAGTAACTTCTGTGGAAGCAGAAATCTCAGACTGGAGCGTGACTCCACCAGCTGCTCAGCACAGCACCAGCACCCAGCTTTGCCCTCTACAACCATCACCCCTGCTATATCCCCTAAAAGGGCCATATACACCTCCCTTCTTGCTCACCACACATCTGTATAAGAATTTAGTTTTACTTTTTAAGAACAATAGTTGAACCATTAACAGGAAGAGCACTGTTCCTCCCTTACTGACCTCTCCTCAAACAGGCAGCACATAATATATTCTGTTTAACCTAAAAAGAGCATAAAATCATCAATCAAAACAAAGAGAAGTTGCTTTTTAAACAAACCACAGATATCACTTAAGGAAAATTCATGAACCGTACTTCTCTCTTTAAAATGAGTAACTGAGCCAGGTGTGGCAGCACCCACCTAGAACACCAGCTCTGTGGGAGGCTGAGGCAAGAGGATCACAAGCTCAAGCCAGACTTTGGACAACCAGGGCTCACTGCCTGCGGAGTTACGGTACTGGCTGCTACCCAACACCCCAGGCCAAAGGGCTGACATGTTTCCCAGATGTACTATGCTCAACATGGATCGGCAAATGCTCCTAGGCACAGAGGAAGACTGGTCCAACCAAGGCAGGGCACAGAGCAGCGGTCTGCTCAAAGGCATTGGAGTTACTTTATTTATACAACCATCTGAGTGTGTAAACATGCATTCAAAGCCTGCTTGACTGGAAAGAAGTGTTTAAACTAGAAAAACCTGATGAGAGACCAAGAAGATCTTGATTCTCCCCAAATCATCACATTTATCCAACAGTGCACCTGTCCCTCCGCTTGTAATTCCTCTCCGGATAACGTGCCAGGGAGCAGACGACCAGCACGGTGCTGTGTCCCGCTCTTTCTCCCAAGGATCAGACTTGCCTGAAGGTGAGGAACACTCAGGAGAAAGGCAACCAGCTGAGCCCCATGGTCCTGCTCACACTCCTGCCAACTCACTCCATGATCAGCCCTGCATACCTGGGTCTCCTCAGGGCGCACCAGAGAGCCAGAAGCTGCCACTCAGAACAGATCGGGCACATTCAGGGTGGTGTGTCACTGTAAACCCAGAGCCACCTCTTAAGACGCTTCCCCTGCTGGGTTCTAAAGATTCCATTAAAATATGGAAATGCACCGCTAAAGGGGCTAAAAAGAACTCACCATGGCAGTGCTGCCTCTCCAGGCTGCGATACGGGACCAGGATAATCACAGACAACAAGTCACACTGTGTCCTGGTGTATCAACTGCACACAGTGTTGTTCTGCTGGAAATGCACTTCACTTAATCCGCCACAGAGAACAGATGGAAAAGGTCATTTTCTATGTTATTTTTCAAGATATTAACTACTAACCTTGCTCTACGGAGATAACTCCCTCATCATTGTCACTGCAGCACATCTCAGCCCAACATAGCAGTGCACACCTCTAATCACAACTCTCTGGGAGCCTGAGGCAGGAGGATCACAAATTTGGAGCCTGCCTGAGTAACTTAGCAACTGAGCAAGACCCCATCTCAAAATAAAAAGTAAGGCCTAGAGATGTAGCTAAATGCAAAGGTCATGGATTCAATCCCTACTACCACACACACAAAAAAAATTTAAAGGCATCAAGTCTCATTTTTTAAATGTACCTATTAAAAAGAAAATGCCCAGTTATCCTTTTTTTTCTAGTCTACTTTGAAACCCTGAGTTGTCCAAACTAGGACCAGTCCACTGACTTGACAGACTACCCATGTGGAAGTCAAAATAATTACCAAAAAAAATTTATTTTCACCATGCTGGGTTTCACCCAAGAGCCTTGCACATGTGAGGCAAGCACTCTGCTATGAGCTCCAGCCCCAGCCCAAAAGAAAGTACTTTGGACACTATTCCAAGTATCATTTCAGACTATATTCTCCACCAAAGAAGAAAATCTTAGCAGCAGCAGAGATTTTATTTGAGTTTTAAATTTTGTGTTGCCTTTCAGCTACAATGATGCTCCTCATAAAGAAGACTTTGCAGAGACCAAAGTGTAGCTGCTACCCAAATAAACCTTGGCCAGGGAAGGCAAGGCCAGCAACAAGAGCACAGTGTGGCCTGCAATGTTGTCCTCGGCTCAGGCAGCTGCCTCTTCCCTGTGTCACAGGGAAGGGCTGCCATCTCCCTGGCTGGTCATGACCACAGGCCTGCTGCTCTGCACCACCCACTACTAGGTCTTTAGCACAGACCTGCTGACAGCTGTTCCATATCACTGATCTTCCCTCCATATCTAAGGAAAGACAACCACACATAATAGCCAGCTTCCCTCTTCCAGCAGGCTCCCCTAAGGCTCGATCAGCCATGTCCCCACCAAGCCACACAGCACAGGAGCCAACAGCGTGAGAGGCTCAAATGTCCAGGAACCAGAAATACACTCTATGAATACACTGAGCCACAGCGCACACCTTTGCCTTCTTATGGCATATTTAGGGTCCCAGGTTCCTGCCCTTCAGCACTTCACCTCCAACACTGTCACAACACATTCTGAGAGCAGCCCAGCATCGGCTGCTTTTCCAGAAAGGCCTCGCTGAGGAGGAGGGACATCCTCGCCCGCTTGCCTTCAATCCAGCCATTCTCACACAGGCAGATCCCTGAACCCCAGGTAACCACCAGGACTGAGCACAATCACTTCTGCCCAGGTCTTCCTCTCCCTGAATGTCAGCAATCAGCTCATGGCCACTCATGCAAGCGATTGGGCTTGACAGCATGCTCTGGGGGAGGCCCTGGACTCCATGTCTCGGCCACCATGGTCCCAACCCATACACTCTCATGTCTGTCCCTCACTCTGGTGAGTGTTAACCTCCTCCTACGGCTCTACTCTGTTTCTGAGAGTTTAATGAGGAATAATTTTCTTACTGAATTTACCAGTTATCAAAAATCAGAATCTTGGTTATTCAAACACCAATTAAACAAGAAAAGGTGAACTGATACCCACACTGTATTTCTAGAAAATATCCAGATGTACACAGAGAATAGACTACATTAAAGACACAGAGTTCTCGCACAGTTTTGGAGGAAAGAGTGTTGATGAACTCATGTGTGGCTCTACCCTGTCTGGCAGGAACAATGCCAGATGAGTTTATAAAAGGAAATGCAGCTCCCACACATGCAGTGCCCACTGCCCAGAGCCCAGTCAAACCACCAGATCAGCAGTCAGCAGAGCATTTGCACTCTTCCCTGCATGACCCTACCTATGAATCCAGCCTGCTCTAGCCTTGGTGAAACCAGTTAACCTTGGATGAAGTCAAGCAAGATGACCTCTTCTTCCCTGCCAGCTTGCCCAAGTGCTGCAGACGGGAAGCACCCCTCTAGCAAATGACCAAAGGAAGCAAAGACAGAGGGTCTGCAGCTGACAGAAGTGGTCAACATCTGCATGCCGGTAGAAGTACTGGACATCAGAAGCCAAGTCGTTACCTCCGTCTCTTAGAAAAGAAGCATCAAAGATGCCAATGCCCAACTCCTTGTCTTAGTATCATGTTAACATTTCATTACACAGGAAAAGGGGTAGCCTCAGCTAGGTCCTTGCAATGGCCAATCTATATTCTGGCTGAAGACTATCGGGGGACAGCACAGCTTGGGGCCAGACTCACACTCTGGTGTGCACCATGTGTGCTCTTTCTCACCATCACTGCACCTTATGCATAGTGAGGGAGAAAGAGTTTACTCAAGGAATATACTAACATCACAGATGCAGCCCCCCTGAAAATGAATGCTAAAAAGAAATAAAAACACTAACACATATTTCACTCTTTTTTTCTGTCCCTAGATGAGATTCAGTTGATTCTATGAATATCTGGTATAAGAATCTATAAATACCAAGTTGTATTTAACCCCTGCATATTTCACAAAACAAACATACAAAAGAAGGATGGAGCCAGGTCATCAAGAGCAAGTATTCTGTTTTTCTGGATTTTTTTTGAAGGGGGTCTTTTTGGTAGTACTGGGGACTCAACCCTCAGTCCTTTGCCCACCAGGCAAGTGCTCACAATCCCCGGGCAAAGCACACAGCTCTTCACTCTATGCGTCTCTGCAGAGGACAGAAGTACATCTCTACCTCGGGGGTCTCATTCCCAGTAGGATCCACTTCCCCCAAACAGGCCTAAAATAGAACCCCACTTCTGGAAGAAGAAAAAAAGGGAAAACCAGGCCACAGAGAGCAGCTCAGCTCTCTATTATGATCCATACATTAAACATTAATGGCTACAGTCTTGTTCCTAGCAGAAATATTAAAAATTCATACAATGTTTCTAATTTCAATTCCCATAATGGTCTGTAATGCTTTCAGAGGGCTCTGAACTTCTGATTTCTTACTTGGTCACCCCCTCCCAGCCCTTGCTGGCTCCATGGACCACCTATGGTTCCCCATACCCCCATCTTCCCATCCTATATACCTGCATGCCCACCATGTTTCCTCCTAGTATATGGGTTCCCTGAGCAGGCATCACTTTCCTAGGAAGGAAACTTTTGCTCAGATCCCTTCCATGAAAGCTTTCCACTAAAGGACCAAGCCCAGGAAAACAAAATGGGAGCACGCTGCACAAAGAGCATGCAGCACTCTGGCCAAGGTAAACTGTTACAGGCTGGGTCCTTCTGGACACCCAGGTGACTGTTCAGGCCCCAAAGCAGATTTAGCTACACCTAGTGACCACCGGTGACTCCCTGATGTGACATGAGGCAACCCAGTGTCACCCTGCCCATTTGTCTCCAGGCTTTTGCACAGCTACTCCTCCTCCCAGAACCCTTCCCATCCCGCTATACCTCACTGTCGCCCCTCACACTTCCACTCAATTTCCCTTCTCTGGAAC
>PVIR01038753.1:0-14353 GCA_004026965.1 Petromus typicus | reverse complement strand
GCGCAAGGTCCTGAGTTCAATTCCCAGTAACCACATACCACAATGCCAGGCATGGTAACTCACACCTGTAATCCCAGCACTCAAGAAGCAGAGGCAGGAGGATTGCTGTGAGTTTGAGGATGGCCTAGGCCACATAGTGAATTCAGAGCCAGCTTGAACCACAAGGCAAGACCCTGTCTTAAAAAAACAACCAAAAATAAAGAACACAGGGCAAAAGCCCAAAGCCAAGACTAACTAGTTCCAGTATATGTTCAGTCCTGTAATGGGTAGAATTTATTGAAAACAATCAAAAAGTTACAAGTGAGGGGCTGGGGAGTTAGCTCAGTGGTTCCGGCGCCTGTCTTGCAAGCGCAAGGGCCCGGGTTCAATTCCCCAGTAACCACATAACAATACTGGGTGTGGAGACCCACACCCAGCAGCAACCAGTACCACATCCCACAGTGCCGGGCGTGGTGGCTCACGCCTGTAATCCCAGCACTCGGGAGGCAGAGGCAGGAGGATTGTGATGTGAGTTTGAGGCTGAGCTGAGGGCCAGCCTGAACCACAAAGCGAGACCCTGTCTCAAAAAACCTAAAAAAAAAAAAAGTTACAAGTGAAAAATTATGAGATTAAGTATAAAGGAAGTGTTTGGAAGGAAAAAACTGTTTTGTAAGCCAGGGATTTAGCTCAGTGGTTCCGGCACCTGTCTTGCAAGCTCAAAGGCCCGGGTTCGAACCCCAGTAACCACATACAATACTGGGCGTGAAGACTCATGCCCACCAGCAATCAGTACCACATACCACAGTGCTGGGCATGGTGGCTCATGCCTGTAATCCCAGCACTTGGGAGGCAGAGGCAGGAGGATTGTGGGCTGTGAGCTTGAGGCTGAGCTCAGGGCCAGCCTGAACTACAAAGCAAGACCCTGTCTCAAAAAAAAAAAACAAAACTGTTTTGCTAGAATGTTAAACACATAAAGAAAGTGAAGAAATAGTGAGAATAGATTTAAATGGAAAGATTTCATATGAGTTACACACAAACACACACTGGCGGTCACTCAGGAACGTATCCTGGAGTGGCCTCAGCACAGGGAAGTAACAATCAGCAGAAAGTTCAGGGTTGACCTCAGGAGAGGAGGAAGGGGTCTATGTACACTGCTCTGCAGTGCCCTCTCCTGGCCAAATCAGGAAGTGCACAAGTCCTGCACAGACGATGAAAACTTTCCAGTGAGGTCAAGTACCTTGAATCGTGTTCCAAACCAAAATGACACAATCATGTCCCTGTTCAGCTGGGCCCAGACATAGAGTACTGACATGATCAGAGGAATCATCAGCAACTGCAAGAGAAGTGACATGTAAAAACCTGGTTGCAGGAGTACATAATTTGAATACAGGGTTATCATAAATCTACTATGCTTTTTATTCCTCCCCTCCAAAAACAATTTCTCATATGAATATTCAAAAAGCAAAATAAAATTCAACTCATAAGAATTGTAACTAGATCTCATTATTTAACTTAAAATACAAAGAACGCTACAAAGCTCCCTAATAAAATATAACGCAATTATATTATTAGATTTACTCAAATATTTAAGTCAAGCTGTTATTTGTAAAAAAAAAGACTTTATTTATCATATATGTGGATTTTTAAAAGTCCTCACAAATAACTTTAAAAATATTTCACAATTCATTCTTAATATTCAAAAATAATACAAAAGCCAGAAATGAGCAAGAAAAACAATGATTTAGATAACTTGTCTGAGCTCCAAAAGTTCAGCTGACTTAAAATCTTCATAATAAAGCATATCATTCTGTAAGTTTAAAATACCACACAATCATACAGTAGCATTTAACTTCTAACAAAAGCTATTCAAAGCAAGTCTGAATCATATAAAAAGCAAGCAGTTTAAATGGACACTTACCTGCATATCCATTGCCAAGCCAGTAATCTTGATTTGTGAAGTTAAAGATCAGATAATTTAAAAAGGTTCAGTACCTATCCAGTCTGATAATTCTTATTTCCCCCACTAAAACATTGATTTAATTCCCATGTTCTGAATGAAAAGTCTGCTGTCCTTCAGACTGTTTAAAACATCTGAGAACACAGAGGTTCTGACAGCCTTCGTCATGAATATCCCATGAGACTGTACCACAAGGAGATGTAGAAATTAGCAGCCTTAGCATGACCCGGGGAGTCACAGGCGTCCTCTTTCCATGTCTGCCATGATGTTTTAGCACCTCTCCTTCAAGTAGAGGACGGAGGCACCTGTGCACCTGAAACACACGATGACTCTGCGCACATGCTGGGCTCTCCAGCAGAGCTGAGGTCCAAAACCATGTTTATTTTCATTCCCTTAAAGGCGAGAAGGAATATCCAAAGTTCATGTTTCCTGGATCTCAGCCAACTTTAAATGGAAGCAAAGTCCACTGCAACTGTGAGTTCATCAGTCACTTCTGCTGTTTATGCCATCTGCAAAACTCCCACAGTTGGAGGGCTGCTGATGACGCAGAACAGAGAGGGACTGTGGCCAAAGCTTTGTATTTCATAGAGGGTACTTTATAGAGGGACCGAATTACTACTGAAAACCCCAAAACAAAGCAGGCAATAGTCAGAAAATGACAGTGGTGTAAATTAATTTTCTGATAAGAACCACAGGTTTCTAAAGCTGTCTCAGAGCACAGAATCTCTTTGTGTTTCAATCAACAAGCTGTCACCCCTGGGAACACAGAGAACTCAGAACAAAAAGGAACAGTAATAAAATTAACCAAATGTAAAAAAAATCCCACAAAACCAAGGGCAAGAGAATTTATCACTCATTTATGGCTATATGTTCCCAAATCTGAAAATGCAAAAACAAACAAAAAAGGGGTCCATCTCTGACTGAAAGTAACAGAAGGATACCACGATGCAAATCCAGTTAAAGAGGAGCATGAATAAATAGTCTGCTGGCCTCCCATCAAAAGCTCCTGGAAACAAAAATAAGCCAACGTCATGGTTCAGACTGTCAGAGCAATGCAATGTCTACAAAGAAAAACACTTCACAAACTTAGAGAAAACAAAATAGAATATTTTAAGTCACTCCTCTCAAGAAAAGTACATTTTTACAAACCTCTAAACTGTGTCAATAAAGTCCTGAACCGAAGAACCTGAGTAAGGTTCCCCTGACTTCTCAGCTACACTGATGACCAACCTCAATTTCAGAGCTTCCGACGCCCATCCCAAATATGGCGAAGCCCCTGGAACGCCCTCCCGCTCTGCTGGCTTTTCCTTTGTGGTTCTATCACACCCTAATGGACACATTTTGATTAACTGTGTAATGCCTGTCTCTTACCCCAGGACCATAAACTTCTCAGGAAGGAAACACATTTGTTTCATTTACCATTGTATATATTGTGTCTCCTACAGCGTGTCTACACTGGAGCATCTTATCATTATTATTATCAGCCATGGACACAGACAGACACACACATGCCCAACTCTGGATGCAGCTACAGAGATTAAGTCTCTGTCTTCTGGGTACTAATGTCCCAGGAAGGTGAAGTAATAGAAGAAGGAAGGAGACAAACTCAGCAGCCATTAATTATGTCCCCCAGATTCATCCTTGTGAGACACAACCTACGGTCCCCTTCACAGGAGACCGAGGAGTCGCAGAGTTATTAGAAAAAGAGTGAAACCTAACTGTTGCTTTACTGCTCTGTCACTGCACCATTACCATTACACAGGCTCTGTTTTATTAATGGCCAGAGTTACTGATAATTCAGCTCCATTGTCTATGGATGATTCTTACTGCCTTCAGTGCAAAGGGGTATTTTTTTGAGACAGGGTCTCACTTTTTAGTTCAGGCTGGCCCTGAGCTCACTTTACAACCCCAGCTAGCCTCGAACTCACAGCAGGCCCCCACCTCTGCCTCCCAAGTGCTGGGATTACAGGCATGAATCACCATGCTTAGCATTTTTTTATGTGGTTACTGGGGATCGAACTTGGGACCTTGCACTTGCAAGGCAGGTGCCGGAATCACTGAACTAAATCCCCAGCCCAGTTTGAAGGTTTTAAGAGAAGCAAAGAAACAGAAATAACTATAAGTTCACTCTAGCTTAAAAATTACCTTCCCTCTGCTCCATACTCTATCAATTGCATGATACAGCTAATCTTTAAATTAGAAAAACATGGCATAATCTTTCAGGCAGAAGCAGATAGTATCTGAAAGAAGGTTTCAGAGCAAAAGCCCCCACTCTCCTTGTCACCTCAGACACACCTCAGCTACATGGAGGCTCAAAGCTGAATGAAGGGTCACTGTGACAGACAGAACTGAGGCTAACACATTTTCTCAAGTTTAACAAAAGCTGTTCTTTGATGTGGTTTTGGGTGCCCAAGAATCTAAAGACTCCTTAGATTATTTAACTTATCATAATCACATAAAATACAGTACTATAATATTTGGCATGCTTGCAACTGGCCTCCCATCAAAAGCTCCTGGAGACAAAAATAAGCCAACGTCATGGTTCAGACTGTCAGAGCGGGAATTTCATAATGAACAGGCCTCAAATTGCAGTCTTCCATTTCAAATCAGAAACCTCATAAATACACCAGTGTGGCTATATACTTAACAAGTTAGGCTGGCAGCAAAATATGCAAGTGGCAAACATTTTGTCAAGATGTTAACTGGAGGCTGACAGGAAATCAGTGCACATAGATTCCCCTCCTCGCTGTGTTCTACCAAGTTCTGTGACCTCTGCGACATGTCACTCTGCTCTATCCCACCAGTGTACTTTTCGTGAAACAGAAGATTAGATAGAATGATCATGGGAATTTCTCTCTACACTGCTATACACTATATCATTCACAATACCACAGCCAAGTCAACTGATGATGATCAAAATAGTACTGTGCACGCAATGGACTCTTACTTGGTGATAAAAAGGAATGGAACACCTGCTTCATAGAAGAACCTTAAAAATATACGTTAAGGGAAAGATGCCAGTCACAACAAGCACATGCAATGTGATTCTATTCGAAAGACATATCCAGAAAGACTAAGCTAAAGGGCCAAAAAATAGATTTCCTTAGGCTCGCAGGGCAGACGGGCACCGAGTGGAAACAAGGAGTGAATGCTAATGGTACAGAGCTTTCAGGGTGATGAAGTATCACAAATAACAATGACCACACGGTTCTGCAAAGACACCACAACCACTAAATTACACACTCTAAATGGGGTGAACTGCGTGGTGAGTCACCTGTCCTGGGTACCTGGGGAAGGGACTGGTTCTGGTACCCATCTCAGATACCAAAATCTACAAATGCTCACTCACATCCCTAAGTAAAACAGTGTACACACTGCATACATCTGCACACATCTTCTGGCATCTTTAAATCATCTCTAGATCACTTATACTAATTAATACAATGCAAATATTTTATAAATAGTTGTTATACTGCATTAGGAAATAACAAAAGGGGAAAAGGCCATACACATTCAGTTCAGATTTGATTTTTTTTTTTTTTTTAAGTTTTGGCTAAATATTTTCAATTTGCGGCTGGTTCAATCTGAGAAGGCCAAACCCATGAATTCAGAGGGACAAATGTTTATCTCAGTAAAGTCATTTTAAAAATGTCTCTAAGGCATGATGATGACACACACCTGCAATCCCAGCACCCTGGAGGCTGAGACAGGAGGATGCAAAATTTAAACTCAGGCTAGGGGATAGGGAATGAGAGAACTTTTTGACAGAGTCTCGCTTTGTAGAATCACCATGGCCAGCAATGCTGTATGTAGTTACCAGGGATGGAACTCGGGACCTTGCTCCTGCAAGGCAGGTGCCAGAACTACTGAGCTAAGTCCTTGGCGTAGAAAGAGTCTTTACATCTATTTCAGAGGTAAATACTGAAAGATTTACAAATGAAATGATATCATGCCCAGCATTTTGATGCAAAAAATAGAGGTGAGGCAGCTATCAAAAACTCATCATGGGCCGGGGATTTAGCTCAGTGGTTCCAGCACCTGTCTTGCAAGCTCAAGGGTCCAGGTTCAATTCCCAGGTAACCACATACCATACTGGGTATGGAGACTCACACTCAGCAGCAACCAGTACCACATACCACAGTGCTGGGTGTGGTGGCTCATGCCTGTAATCCCAGCACTCGGGAGGCAGAGGCAGGAGGATTGCTATGATGTGAGTTTGAGGCTGAGCTCAGGGCCAGCCTGAACTACAAAGCAAGACCCTGTCTCAAAAAAAAAGAAAAAAAAAAAGATTGCTGTGAGTTCGAGGCTACACTGGACTACATAGTGAGCTCAGGGCCAGCCTAACCCACAAAGCAAGACCCTGTCTCAAAAAAAACCCTCATACCCAGTGTCAGTTTAAGGAAAAGTTAATTTGACACTAAATACCCTACTATTTCCCTACAATTATGAAACTATTCACAATTTTCAAACATATAAACACTGTCTTAGCTTTAATCCTAAACCTAACCCGATAGCCAGCAGGCTTTGTCTCTGACGTCAGCCAAACCTTTCAAAATCATTTCACCACAATAAAATCACTTTCCTATTAAGACAGTGTATCAATCTGCTGTTTCTTAGTTTAACAACTCAGATAGGTAAATAAAGGCACTGTCAGAAATAAATAATAATTCAGTAAGATTTTTAATTTTTTGCATTTTGGGGATTATTTTCACACCAGGGATTGAACTTGGGACCTTGCACTTGTGAGGCAGGCACCGGAACCACTCAGCTAAATTCCTAGACCTAGGGAAAGATTTTGACAGTTTGTTCATATATCAGATTGTACAACATTTACCTGATAAACTATCATTATTAACTATTCATTAATAACTATCATTATTAAATCTTGACTATGTATTTTAAATTTGAGTGCTTCAATTACAGATAAGTCTGGGCTTTTATTTGCACACAGGGAATTTCAACCTCAATCTGAGAGATATACACCCTCCAACCCACTGCTGCATCAAAGAACAAAGACTGCTCTGTGACAGAAAGGAACTGAGATGGCCAAGTAAAATGAGAAGTGGACAGCTCAGCCACTGAGGAACTGGACATGTAAACTTCTCGTGTGCCTTTTTCACCTACAAAACGGTGAGATACTTTCAACTTCCTGATGTTCTATTGTAGTCAATCTAAGTGGCTCACATGGTCTTCCCACAGTCACTAGGTATATAAACTATCATCGTGCCATTTTTTATACACTACTGCTGACTGCCCTTAAAATTTCTCCAAGGAAGTAAACATGTAGATTAGGAAATTAGAAAGAAACAGTACTTAAAACAACTATCAAAGACATACCTGCTTCAAGTCGTGTAGAATACTGATATAAGAAATATAAATTGACCAAATAAAGAAATCCAGTTCCTGGACCCACAGGGAAATAAAAGGTGGCAGTGATTGGCCTCCAAATCTGTCCAGATCAAAATAAACACAGCTGTTAGTTTCTCTAGGTCAGGTTAATTGTTTTCTCTTATAAATAAACAAGATTAACCCTTATAGAGCATTTTCCTCAAGGAGTGTTACCCAAGTGAAACCATATGATTTGAGAACTAAAGATGAGTTGACACCACATATAATCACAAATTTACAAATGAATGGAGTATAATGACATCATAAAATAAGCAGTAAGTATTTCTAAACAAAATAAAAAATCAATACTATAGAAATATAGAGTTAGTCTTTTTACAGACAAGCATACAGCTAAGCCTAAGGTCAAAATTGATTTCAAAGACTTTCCAATTGTAGATCTCTTGGGAAAAGAACATATTGGATAACTTTCTCCAAAATAGTCATATTCAAAAACATAAGCAAATTTTTTATTCAAAATATATGTTAAATAGGTAACATGAGTACATGACTTAGAAGTATTAGAAATTAAAATAACTTTGTATTACTCTCTAAGTAAGAAATGAAGCTGAGTAATACATTTGGTCTTACTCTCTAAGTAAGAAATATGTAAGAGTGGGCTGTGGATTTAGCCCAGTGGTTCCGGCACCTGCCTTGGAAGCCCAAAGGCCTCGGTTTGATCCCTGGTAACTATATACAACAATGCAGGGCACAGAGACTCATGCCCACTAGCAATCAGTACCACATTCCATAATGCCAGCATGGCGGCTCACGCCTGTAATCCCAGCACTGAAGAGGCAGAGGCAGGAGAATTGCAGTGAGTTTGAGGCTAGCCTGCACTACATAGTGAGCTCAGGGTCAGTCTGAACTACAAAGTGAGACCCTGTCACAAGAAAAAAGAAATATGTAAGAGTGTATATTAAGAAATAAAACTTGCTTCTGGGTTTTGGCCCCCAAGTCCCCCAGTTCCTCATGGAACAACAGCTCAACAGTCATTATTTATCCTTCTTCATCATCTTTATAGTGAACTGTCTTTTATCTTATTTCATTCCCTTGAAAAAGTATTTCCATTAGCTTCATGGTATTCCTTCTATGCAAGCATTCAAACTTCATTTAAACTGTTACAATGCCATGATGAGCATTCTAATTATGCACATATAGGACAGATTCTTGTCAATTAACCTGCTAGATCAACACATAGAGACATTTATTTTGTTAAATATTGCTAAATACCTACAGAAATGTTTTATCTATTTATCCTTCCTCCTAAAACGTAGATGAGTGCCTATCTTCTCTATACATACCATTTCATACATTTTCTATTCACCAATTTGAAATTCTATCTGCCTCATGAGAAAAACACGAGTACCTTTTCAAATATATATTTCACCATTTTTGATAGGTTTGTATTTTTTTATATACTATGGAAGTTCCTCTTTCTCACTGCAAATTTTTCCTGGTCTGTCATCAGACTTTTTTGTTTTATCGTATCTTTGCTATAATTTGGCATGTAAATGTTTAATTTGTAGACAAATATATTCATAATGTATTTGTCTTTTCACTTCAAAAATAGATATTACTCACAGTTTTACGTACCACTTTTAGTTAATCTACAGAAGGAGGAAGAAATCCAACTTAGTTTTCTAAATGGCCACTCAGTTGCTTCATCTTTGTAAAGTAACCCATGTTTTCTCCAACTATTTGAAAAGTGACTTTCAATGAATATTTAATCCCTTATATAAGGTCTAGTTTTTGGCAGTTCTGTTTGGCATTGATGCCTACATTAATAACAAGTTATTTTAATTTCTAGCTTTATATTTGAACATCTGATAAATAATTAAGACACCTCCCTCCTCTATCTTGGTTAATCTCAGTATTTTATTTTACTGAATGAATCAGAGCTAATATCTGTATTATATCAATGTGATGATGTAATTTCTAGCCAAGAGAACAGTACAAACCAAAAGTGACTTTAGGAACTTTGTATTAAGACAGTAAAATAAAACAGGTTATTAATATTCATCTAGATTTACCCCTAACTTTCTCACAGAAACAGTATAGTCTAATGAAAAGAGCACTGCAGACGACAGAAGTCATGGAACTGCATGCTGTCAAGTTATCATTTCTTAGCCTCAACTTTCCCTCTGTAGAAGGGGAAAGACACTGCCCTACTTCAACGAGTATTTATGAACAAGTTAGTGTATTACTCAGCTTATTTATATGTACCAATTCAGAAGACTTTTTTATAGATGAATGAATAGCATGAAAAAAGTTTAATAGCTAGTAACTGATAAAGCTAGAATTCTGTTCCAGTCTGACTCCAGAATTTGTGATAATAGTCTATGGCAACCTGTACGCCCTTAATCTCATCTAATCTTACAAGCTAAGCAGGGTCAGTCCTGGTTAGTACTTGGATGGGAGAATTTGTGATAATAATCCTCAGTTTTTTACAATGCCTCTCATAAATGACATCAGTATTATGACAAACAATTAGTAAAAAATTTTGGTACAATTATACCTGTTCATGAACCTACTTATGAAAAGCACTGAGAGGACAAACCAAAGCAAGTTCTGCCATGACTCATAGGTAGCCTGAGACCTTAGAAAAACAGACTTCTAGGATAGCTTTCTTTAGCTACCCAAAGATATGCATCCTATGACTGCTCCTTCCTTATCTTAGAATTTGTAAAAGGTCAGGCTTCAAAAGGTGTGGTGAAAAAAAAGAAGAAAGTCTGTGTGTGTGAAAGTAGGTGTGTATATCTGCATCTCTGTGGGGGGTGTTATTACTATCACATGTTTTAGGAGATACCCACTGACCCGTGTAATACATTTAAATTACCCTCATATTTCTGTAAGTTACTCAAGGTCTGATTTTAGAAAAGAAACTTCAGTGTTTTTTTCTGACTACATTTTCTCTAATGCTGATGACACACCACTATTTTTAGCCACTGTGTGCACCTGTTCTTTAGAAAGCAGTGTCTGTCAAAATACCTCGCTTCTTTTCCTCGTTCATTAACCTTAAAATTCGGTTATACTTGGCTTTCATTGATATGAAACTTAATGTTTTCGTATTACTTTAAAGTTATAATTTGAAAACACTAGAACTCATCTCCTTAGGGGAATGCTATATAATGTAATGGATTTCTGAAATCCTCATAAGCTCTGTCTTTCTTTCCTCTGACATGTAAATAATCAGGACAAAGAAAATTTTTCATGAAGAAAGTTGCATCCCTGAGTTAAAGTAATACACCGAACGTTCATGTAACAGACCGCAGGTTCACTGCCAATATGAACCCTACAAAAAGGTAGCATTTAGTCACTAGCCTAACAATTCGTTCAGTGCAGGTTACGCTTTAACTAAACTCACCCTTTAACTAAAATCTGAATAATCTGTGGAGATAACTGCAAATGCATCTAAAGGGTAGAGTGAGGGTTTTTTTAAGTATGACAAGCAATTTTTTTTCTGAAACATAATCATTTGATTCAAAGTTAACTTACAGCTCCCCAAACTAGAAAGATGACCAGTACCCGTGTACCAAATGCCAAAGTAAACAATGGTCTTCTTTTTAAGCATACAAGGTAGACAAGAAAAGATCTTTCCCATTTTTTTTTTAATGAAAGCTACCCAGCCAGACATGGTGGCTCAGGCCTACAATCTCAGCACTCAGAAGACTCAGGGGATTAATTCTACTCCACTGATTACATTTCTAGGTATATACTTAACAGAAAAGCATACATATGTCCACCAAAAATATGTATGTTAACTAAGAAATGTACCAGAATGTTCACAGTAAACATTACTCAGAATAGCCCAAACCGGAAACTATTCAAAAGATCCACTACATAAATTGTAGTAATCCACAGCAGAACAATGAGGATACACAATCTATAGCCAAATACAACACAGGTGACTCTCCAACAAACTGTTGATAAAAGCCAGATCTTAGACTGTTTGTTGTGCAGTTTCACATAGAGAAAGTATAAAACTTGGCAAAACGATGGTATTAAAAGTCAGAAAGCAGAACTAGTGACTCTTAGAGGGGTAGTGACTAGAAAGGAGCAAGAGGAAGGTTTGAGAGTGCTGATAATGTTCTGCTTCTTGATCAGGATGCTAGTTTCTGAAAATTCAACAAGCAATAACTGTATAATACATATTTCTTTTTTTTTTTTTTTTTTTTTTTTTTTTTGAGACAGGGTCTCGCTTTGTAGTTCAGGCTGACCCTGTGCTCAGCCTCCAACTCACATCACAGCAATCCTCCTGCCTCTGCCTCCCGAGTGCTGGGATGACAGGCGTGAGCCACCACGCCCGGCACTGTGGTATGTGGTACTGATTGCTGCTGGGCGTGAGTCTCCACGCCCAGTATGGTATGTGGTTACTGGGGAATCGGTCCTTGCGCTTGCAAGACAGGTGCCGGAACCACTGAGCTAACTCCCCGGCCCAGAAAAATTTAAATATTACTATCTATAATTTGGATCTGAAACATCCATAAAGTTTTATGTGTTAAAGGCTTGTTCTCCAAGGCCAGGGATGTAGCTCAATGGTGCCAACCTTGCCTAGAAACTGTAAGGTCCTCAGGTCAATCCCTAGTACCAAAAGAAAAGGCTTGCCCTCCAGTGCAGCCATGTTCAGAAGTGAAACCATTCAGAGGCAACAGGATCATGACTAGATGACAAGAGATCTATCATCACCAAGAGAGTCATCTTTTCATAGATACTCAGCTTAACAGGCTACTGGGAGGCAATGCCAACTCACAGGTGAGGAGGTCTAGATAGAAAAAGCAGGTGACTGAGGATGCTCTCGAAGAGTCTATTTTGTCTTTTATCTTCCTACTTCCTGGCCACCATGAGGTAAGCCATTCTGCTCTAAAACAAGCTCTCCACCATGATTACAACCTCATCACAGGCCCAGAAACAATGTAGCCATGAACTATAGGCTCTGAAACTAGGAACCAAAAAAATCTTTCTACCTTTAAGATGCTTTAGTTCACATATTTTGCCACAGTGATGGAAAAATAACTAACATATGTAGACTGATGGTAATAAGGCAAAAATTATTAATGATTGATAGAAATAAGCAACTATTTTTAATAGCCTGTTAATCATGCTATTTACTGGGTATTTTATAAATATTTTACTTTATGCTCTGTTTAAAACAGGCAGAAAGTAGATAATGTATCTCTTCAATTTAAAGGTATTCATTTTTCTTTCTAAAACTAGGATGTCTACATAATTAATATATTTAATTTCTATCCATTATCCCAAAAAAAGCTGTATTAAACTAATAAAATATGATATAATCAATGAAATCTTTGAAAAGAATATAGTTTTATATCATTTCCATTTTTAGGTAAAAAAAATGAAGCTTAGAAGTATAAACAACTTCTCAACGGGCAAACTACAAGGAGCTGAGCCAGGCCTTGACACACTGACTCAAATTACTTGAAATTCTATGGTTTTACTAGTCTAACAGAAAAGGAAAAATAATCTGTTATAATTAATTTAGAACAAATCACTTTCCAAAATGTTTTACTAAATACTAAGTTATTTTTGGAAAATATCACGCAAAGGAACTATACGAGATAACTTAGACCCACTGTCAACTCCCCAAAATAAAAACTGAAACTGGAGCTGTCTAAAGAACAATTATCCCAGGATGATTATGGGATTTGAACAACAAAACAGATATAAGCGGTGAAGTTATTTTGTTCAAAGAAATGAAGAAATGTCACACTGCAATCATACCTGGGAGAATAATCTCAGAACACTAGGAAGCAAGAAACTGCCCCCTCTCTCATAACCAAAGACCAAATGAAGACACTTCATCATTAGGAACTATTTGTCAGATGAGCGTTAAGACCAAGGGACAAGGAATAGGAAAAACTGTGGACAACTGTGTAGTGTCTTAGTACACACCTGTTTTGACCTAACCTAGCCAGAGAAGTAATATCTTAAATTCTAACACTCCAAACCATCAAGCTGTACTGTGGAAACCTAAGGATAAAGAGGAAAAAATGATTTCTGTCACTTCTAATATGAATATACTGTGCTAAATCAGTTGTCCCCTAATTTTTAAAAACTGTTATGGACCCAGCTTCTAACAAAGAGGTGAGTGTTTGCTTTGGCAACACATACACTAAAGAAGATGTTTCTTACATAAACTCTGCAAAAGCACACTACACACTGTCTTGGCACACTGAGTCCTCAGATGCAGATTTTCCTCAAATGCCTCATTGGGAAATAAGTTCCTTCAGGTTGGTTTGATAGCTAATTTTGTCTAGAGCAAGAGTCAGAGTAACAGGAAGCAGAGACAAACACAAGCACAGCTTCTTCTAATCTAAGGATAAAACGCTTGGAAAACACAATCCAAAGAAGATGGGAAAATCATGGCAAGTATGACATGAATAATGCCTTTTCTAATCGTTTTCACTTTTAGCATTATACCTACAGCCTAATAAAAAGACTTTGGGGGCCGGGGAGTTAGCTCAGTGGTTCTGGCGCCTGTCTTGCCAGCACTAAGGGCCCGGGTTCAATTCCCAGGTAACCACATAACAATGCTGGGCATGGAAATTCATGCCCAGCAGCAACCAGTACCACATACCACAGTGCCGGGCGTGGTGGCTCACGCCTGTAATTCCAGCACTCGGGAGGCAGAGGCAGGAGGATTGCTGTGATGTGAGTTGGAGGCTGAGCTCAGGGACAGCCTGAACCACAAAGTGAGACCCTGTCTCAAAAAAAAAAGACTTTTTGGGCCGGGGATTTAGCTCCATGGTTCCAGCACCTGCCTTGCAAGCACAAGGTCCCGAGTCTGATCCCTGGGTAATCACATACAAAAATGCCAGGCGTAGTGACTCGTGCAGCAGCAATCAGTAACACATTCCACAGGGCACAGTGGCTCATGCCTGTAAACCCAGCACTCGAGAGACAGAGGCAGGAGGATTGCTGTGAGTCTGAGGTTTGCCTGGGCTACACAGTGAGCTCAGGGCCAGCCTGAACTACAAAGCTAGACCCTGTCTCAAAAAAAAAAAAAAAAAA